>VNJZ01004127.1:0-11938 GCA_008042795.1 Drosophila asahinai | reverse complement strand
GTGGGCGTGGCAAAATTTTAAAACAAACTTGATCTGCGTGCAACAGATTTCAATGTTGTCACCAAATTTGTTAACTCTAGCTCTTATAGTCTCTGAGATCTGTTGTTTTACACGGACGGACAGAGGTTGGCACAAACCCATAATACCCTTGTACCCTATGGGTACCGGGTATAAAAACCGAAGTAATGCGTAGATGAATATACATACATATGTATGTACATATGTTCGATGTGTGGGCATCCAAAATTTTAAAATGACCTCTTGAAAAGTGTAATTTTTAAAGTCCAATGTACACGATAGCCAAAAATCGACTGGACAAATCCTTGAAATTTTGCACAGCACTTCTACTAATTGTCGAGGTAATCACTTTGGTTTTTTTTTTTTGCGTTTTTATAATTTTATTATAATTTGTATTTATCATTACATCATTACATTTACATATTGTAACTTTTTTCGTATCGGATGACTTTGTGAACAAAATTAAAAAAAAAAAAGTTGATTTGAATAATTATATAATTATTTATCTAACTCCAGCCGTTTCATCACAAATTTTATTCTTGAAAAGTGGGTTGTTTTTCACTGAATTAACCTACCCTCCCTTTGAGAATCGGAAAAACTGTACCCCAGTAGTCGCAAAACGAAAATTTTGTAAGTTTTTGAAAACGGGCAAGTTTGTCTTTGCGAAATGAAAAGAACATACAGCTGCGGTCAAAATATTAGTAGAAAGGCTATATAAAAACAAACAAAAAATAGCTTTGTAAGCTCTTTAAAAAAATTATTTTAATTTTCATTAAAGCTTAGCTAATAGTAGATGTTAATAACACATAACAACTTGGAAATACTCAAAAGAATTATTAAGGAAAAATATAAATGTTGAATTTTACGAAAAATGAGTCGGTCAAAATAATAGTAGTGAAACTTTTGAAAAATTACCACAGCCTATAAAAAAATATAGGGATACCTGATTAATTGATTATTATAGATCCATGGATAAGAATTTTGTAAATTTATGTTAGCTCGGCCCCTTCCAAAGAAACTTAAAAAAAAACATAGATAGGGGGTGCTTCAACGTACATTTGGGTATAAAAGTTATGTTGGGGACGCTCTTAGTTTAGTCACAATCAATCTTTAAAGTTTAGCCTAATTCCCATACAAAATACGCTTGGAAACCGTTGCTACGCAAACACGCACACAGTGACAAATTATGAATACACTAAATCCAAGCGCCTGTCTGTGTGATCGGTACAGTGGTCTGTGAAGCTTACAATTTTTGTCAAATTGTGGTTATCGTAAATACTATATATGTCGACACGTTGCACACTTTGAATACATTTATGCGTGAAATATAAAGAAAACAAAAATTTGACAACGTAAAATACGTAGTAATTAACGACTATATGTGTTTATATGACTATATGATTGATATATATATTTTTTTTTTAATTTTTTGAAAGGGGCCGAACGAACAGAAATTTACCAAGAATTTTTTGGAGTATTTAGTTTAGTACCCTTTAAAAACAATAAGGACTCATCAGCGATTTTCCATGGAATCAACTGAGATGTGGCATATTTTCATAGAACATTTTTGTTCCACAACTTGCAAATGATAAAAAATTTTATATTGAGACTTATTTTTGAATGTCACACCAAAAAATCTCATTCGGATTGAGTTTGGGTGACTGTGCGGGCCATTTTATGACGTTTACCTGGTTGGCTGCAAGCCACTCTATGTACAATTTACTCGTATTTGCTGGACCGTTGCCCGTTTAAGATATCCAAAGAAGTGGTATATTCTTTGAAATATATAGTAGCATCACGCCGACTTAGCATTTGACATTAAATGTCGATCCATTATAGTTCTGAGCCAATACACTGGCCTACCTCCATGGTACGCAAGGCTTGTCTAAATCATAACTGACGAAAAACCCGTATCTAACCGTTTTGGAAGTATTTTTAGGAAAAAATGTATTAATTGTGGTCGTTTTAAATTCTTTCGAGACCCACGGCTATAAAAATACCTATTTTGGGCTCTTCCGGCAACAAAATATTTCTACATTTTTTCGAGGGCCCTTTTCTGGAACTTTTTGTCATGACGGCATTCTCTCTAAGGTGGCTTCTTACTGTTTCCAGATTTGCATAGATTTTACATTTTTTTTGAGGCTACAACAGACATGAATGTCTTATGCATCGCTGGCCTCACTTGGCGATCCCCTGACTTCTTTGTCAATATCTTTGGTCGGCCGCTCGATTTTAGATGAGCATCCAATAATATATAGACCTTTGAAGTAGGTTCAGATATAAACTTTTTAATTTATTTTCCACATTCCATATTGCCAGGACCAAATATAAACGAAGGATATAGAAATGCTAAAAACTGTTTGATAACATCCTAAAGTAATGTTTAAGACCAAAAATCTTAAGAAAAGTTTAGTAAATTTAACCATTTAAAAAAAATTATCTGACACTACTATTATTTTGACTGCACAAAAAACGTGCTAAATTGGGAAATAATGCAAAATAAAATAGAAAGAGATGTGATAAGACGACATCTCTTCATATAGTGGGAGAGCATATATTGGCAATTACTAATTTAAAGAAATTAATAGGATTCGTCAACGCATTGGGAAAATACAGCCTAAAAACTTTTCACTAGACCAGCACTACTATTATTTTGACCGCAACTGTAAATGCCTTTTTATACCCTTGCAGAGGGTACTATAATTTTGATCAGATGTTTGCAACGCAGTGAAGGAGGCATCTCCGACCCCATGAAGTATATATATTCTTGATCAGCATCACCAGCCGAGTCGATCTAGCCATGTCCGTCTGTCTGTCTGTCCGTCTGCCGGTTTCTACGCGAACTAGTCTCTCAGTTTTTGAGCTATCGAGCTGAAATTGTCAGCATAGTCTTATTTCTTTAGCACGCAGTATATATGTCGGAACGGCCGAAATCGGACTACTATATCCTATAGCTGCCATAGTAATGATGGCGAAATTAATGTACAAAAAAATTAACTTCTCTGTTTTTAAACGTATTTCTATAAATTTTGAGATATAGCAGTTTTTTATGGTTCTAGAATTACGGTTTTCATTTTTTTAAGATCGGACAACTATATCATATAACTGCCATAGAAGCGATCGGTCGATTTATATGAAAATGTAAAATTCTACATGTAAAATGTAAAATGTACAAAATTCAATATTTTTTCAACATCACTAAAATGGTTCGATTTTCAATGATCCAATTGCAGACTGCAAGGGTATAACAACTTCGGTTTACCGAAGTTAGCTTTCTTTCTCCTTGTTTATCAAATCGCACCTTAGTTGTAAATAATAAAAAAAAAAAAACCACGACAATTTTTCGACCGCTACTAAAAACAAATAAAAAGAAAACGTAAAAAAAAAAAAAATCGCCAATTCAGTAGGGCAACCTCGGAAAATAAATCTTTTGATTTAATTTTAAAGTTTTTATTTTTGGAACCTTGGAGGGTTTTATAATATTTTATTTTTTGTTGTTTTTAAAGATATTAAATTCCATTTAAATATATATTCCTTAAATTTAATTATAGCCATAAATTCATATCTGTATGGTATATATGTATACTTCGGTTTGCCGATGATAGCTTCCTTTCTTGTAATTATACTCTTGCAGAGGGTATTTTAATTTAGTTATGATATTTGTAAGGACCGTAATGATTATTAATGTTTTTTTTAATCAAAAAAATCATCCCTTTGGTTTAGCCGCTTAAACAATCGAAGTATGATATGATTCCATATCCTTAATGATTTTGTACTTCGCCATTTCAAACATTTTACTCATTTTTTATAATTAAGTTTTATTTATTTGCTCACAGAATAATTAATATATTTGTCAGCAAAAACGTCAACAAAAAAAAAATCAAACAAAAAAATTAATTATTATTTTTTAAGCGTTTGTTTTTCGTTCAAAATATCACTTATAGTGCAATATCTTTTTTCTCAGAGGTTTATTCTGAACAATTTATTCACCACAATATAAAGTGAACCCCACCAAACCCAAAAAAGGAATTAAAAAAAAAAAAACAGAATAATATAATAACTATATATAATAATAATAATTATAATAATAATAATAATAATAATAATAATAATTAAACATACATTATTATTATTATTATTATTATTATTATTATTATTATTATTATTATTATTATTATTATTATTATTATTATATATAGTTATTATATTATTCTGTCGGTAAAATCCGCCAGAATATAGCCGGAAAATAACTGACTTGGTACCTCTGATGTCATCGATTTATTTATATTTATATTTGTTTTTTATTTATATTTGTCTTAAGGTAAAAGCTCATCTTCATAATTTGCACTGCTTCTTGTCCACTAATTGTCATTTTAAAACATTTTTATACCGGTACGAATAGGGTACAAGGGTATTAAAAGTTAGTGCCAACCTAGAATGTATGCCTGTCTGTCTGTTCGTCCGTCCGTGTTAGTAAACAGGTCTCAGAGACTATAAGAAGTAGAGCCACCAGATCAAGTTTGTTTTAAAATTTGGCCAATAAAATATGACAAATAAAGACAACATGTTGAGCAACACCCAAAAAAGACAAATGTTGCTAGAAACAGGTTGAGCAACACGGATTGGCGCTGTCAACACAAAAGAAGACAAATGTAAGAATATATATATAAAGAACTAGCAATCCCATAGCGGTTTCAGCCGCAGTAAAAATAATATACCCTGAGGAAAGTATTATAGCTGGCATATATGTACTTGCACACTGCGCTGCAAAGTTTATTAACACATAAAAAAAGGTATCCTCCATTAGTTACTTTTCTGATTTTCTGTCACTTCGTTATTAAACCATATTAAATTCAAACATTTGATTGTAGAAAATCTATTGTTATTTGTTTGTCCCGTTCCCCAAAACTGATTAATTATACTAATTCTGCGAGAATCTAAACAGCTTTTTCTATTTACAATGGCTAGTTAAAGAAAATTTGAAAATTATTATTTCTAGGCGTACTTATCAAAACAAAGTGTAGAATAATAATCAAAATAATGATCGGATGATCATAATGGAAGTTATTAAACAATAAAGTTTCTGTGTATGCTTCATCTCTTGTTGAGAGATATGTTGAGAGCGCACGTGCGTGTTGCTTAACATGTTCCTAGAAACATTTGTTCTTTTTTGGGTGTTGCTCAACATGATTCTAGCAACATTAGTCTTCATTTGTCAACTTTTTTTTTTCATCTCCATATGCTACTTTATTTCACCCCCATTGCTTTGGGTACCGGGTATCTCACAGTAGGACACTCGACTGTAGCTTTCCCACTTTTTTTTTTCTGAAAGCGATAGGAGAGAGAAAACTTTTAAGGGGTTTAACACAGCTGATAAAACTACCTTTGTGTTGAATTATGGCGGGGCAAGAATATTGTAAATACAAACTGTTAAGTTCTAATAAACTAAACTATGCAATATGCAGTTTCAAAATATAAATGGTTTTGAACGGATTATCGTAACAGATTTTGAATTCTACGGCTCTATATTGTCTCTATATAGTCTATCGGTACAAATACAACCATCAAAGACGTCTTTAAATGTCATTAACTTTTTTTCTTCGCAGAGGACTATCAAGGGAAACATAAGATATATCATGTGAAGCGTATTCAAGCTTTGAATGGAAACGATCTCAGGTAAATTAACACTATAGATTACACAGCTATACAAAAGAAACAAATATTTGAGCCCAGGCTTGTATATACAATTTATCCTAGTATAATTTAGTTTGTGTTGCTGTTAGTTAACTAAAAAATTTGCTTTCTTTTTAACAGAACCTTATTGCCTAAAGAGAACGACGGCATGGATTTCGAAAATGCCCTAGAACTTTCTGTTCATTTCACATCAGCGCAGTTCAAAAGTATGTTAGATCATATAAGAATGTTGAATATTCTGATAATAATGCTAAAAAACGATTTTAGGATGTTCAAGCCTTCGAATATTTCGATGCAAACAATTGGTTTATGCTTGGGATAATGCTCAAAACTCTTTTCGAAGGATAAATGGTTTGGACTTAAATATTCCCTGCTCGTATTATCATCAACAAAGGGGATTAAACTTGAATGAACAGCTCTCAAGACGTATTGTCTTTGGCGATAATGCGATAACTGTACCGGTGCACGATGTCAAAACATTGCTCTTTCTAGAAGTTCTAAATCCTTTCTATGTCTTTCAAATATTCTCAGTAATTTTATGGTTTACATATGATTACTATTATTATGCTTGCGTTATACTATTAATGTCAATTTTTGGCATAACTGTTTCCGTTTTGCAAACTAAAAAGGTAAATATTATATACATAAATTAAAATTTTAATTTTTTTAATGACCTTTCCAACACTCAGAATCAAGATGTACTAATAAAGACGGTTTTCAACACTGGCAGCGCTTGGGTTGTGGATCCCCGAGGTTCATCCAAGGAATATCCAACAGAATCGTTAGTACCAGGCGATATTATTGAAATACCATCCTCAGGATGTACAATGCAATGTGATGCCGTATTACTGTCGGGAAATTGCATTCTCGATGAGTCAATGCTAACGGGCGAAAGTGTCCCAGTAACGAAGACTCCATTGCCATCGAAACGTGATGTTATATTTGATAAAAAGGAACATGCTCGACATACGCTCTTTTGTGGCACCAAAGTTATTCAAACTAGGTATATTGGCTCGAAAAAAGTCTTGGCTTTTGTAATAAATACTGGAAATATAACGGCTAAAGGGGAATTGATAAGATCTATTTTATATCCACCGCCGGTAGATTATAAATTCGAGCAAGATTCCTATAAGTTTATACAATTTCTAGCTTTAATTGCTTGCATTGGATTTATCTATACGCTCGTGACCAAAGTAAGTAACGATATTGGGTGTTCTGAGTCTAACAAAATCTATATACAGTTTGTCTGTCAAGTCATTGTTGCCAAACCGAACAATTTCTTTTATTATTTTTTTAGAGTTCAAAACCATGAAATTTTAATACTTTTATTTAATAATGTTGTTTGCATAATTGTTACCAATACATAAGTGTTAGCAAAAATAAAAATTTAAATAAATATTGTTTTTCAATTTAAAAAATTTCATAGAACATTTTTTGTTTTTCAAAGAATTACTTGACAAACTGACTGTACACAGAAGCACAATTTTTGTTTACTCAAAACTTGTAGACCTATTTATGTATGTGTTATATGCATATAAGTATATTATTATTCCATAAGCATATTACGTGTTCGATTCGAACATTTACGTAACCGTGAGGCTAAGAGAGTATTATGTATTTTTTATATTTCTTTTATATATTTTTAGATATTACGTGGCACAGATCCCGTTAAAATAGCTGTTGAATCCTTGGATTTGATTACAATTGTAGTCCCGCCAGCCTTGCCAGCGGCGATGACCGTTGGACGTTTCTATGCACAGAAACGTTTAAAGGTCAGCGAAATATTTTGCATATCGCCCCGATCAATAAATGTAGCTGGCAGCATCAATTGCTGTTGTTTTGATAAGGTAAGTATTGAGAAACCAACAACAACGATAATAGAGGAGATCCCACCTTCACCTTGAGAAATGCTTGTGATCAGGCTGAACAAACTTTAACCAAAAATAAATCAAAATGTTTTCCAAACCTACTGATTTTTCAAAAATTAAAAAAATAATAGTAGCACAACAATTAGTGTATAGATTTCTACGATTGAACCATCGTACGTTGATTTTTACTCATTCTCGGTGTCTAAAGCCGTTGGATTGGCTTCTGTTCCTGTATTAAGGAGTCCCTTCTTTTATTTATAAGCTTAAATATTGAGAGGTTAAAGCTAACTCGAGGTCATAATCACGTCGCGATTATTTGATACCCGATTAACTGCCAACATTCGCTTCTTTTTAAGTGAGCCTGTCCAAAATCTAGACTTCAGAATTATCTGGTGCACTCTTTCGAGGGTTGATTTACGTATGAGAAATAAAGCCGATTTTGACCTTGAGTTAGCTGAATCCCCTTAATAACAAATTAGAGATCTCTTAAACATAAATAAAATAAATTAATATTTCTATATATACGTCTATATTTCTAATTATTTCTAGACTGGGACCCTTACTGAGGATGGCCTCGATATGTGGGGCGTTCTCCCGAAATCACCAACAAATCAATTTCAAATTCCACTAAAGGACATCGAACGATTGCCCTATGATCACTTTCTATTTGGAATGGTCACTTGTCACTCGATTACCGTAATGAACGGCATTATGATGGGGGATCCGTTGGACCTAAAAATGTTTCAGTCAACGGGCTGGATTCTAGAAGATTCAAGCAATATACCAGATAATGAGAAATATGGTTTGCTTTATCCAACAATTTTGAGGCAACCAAAAACGGCGATAGAAACCGATAAAGATTTTACTAAGGAAATTCAACGACAATCTTCCGTTGATGATCTACTCGCTTCAGTTGGAATTTCCCATACTCAACGAACCTTTGATCATGGAATTGTACGGGAATTTCCATTTACTTCAAGTTTGCAACGAATGTCGGTGCTTACCCGCTGTCTTGGCTCGCAAGTTTTTAATGTTTACTGCAAAGGTTCACCGGAAATGTTACAGAAATTATGTACATCACAAAGCCTTCCCGATGACTATACGGAACAGCTATCGATTTTCGCTAAAAAGGGGTATCGAATTATTGCCATCGCCTTTAAGTCTTTGTCACCAAAAATGAATTATACCAAAGTTCAAAGACTTGCCAGGGAGGACGTAGAATCAAATTTAATATTTCTTGGTTTCGTAATACTTGAGAACCGTTTGAAACCGGATACGGCGCGAGTTATTAATGCTTTGAATGCCGCAAAAATACGTACGATAATGATAACAGGCGATAATATTTTAACAGCAATGAGTGTGGCTCGGGATTGTGGCATTGTAAGGTCTTCGCAAGCTGTTATAACAGTGCACGCTGATCCAGTTGGCCACGGTAATCATGATAATACAGCGGCAGCAGTAGGTGAGGAAGCTGTTCACTCTAGTGCAGAAGTTAAGGGAGCTGATTACTCAAAACGTGCTAATAATGCAAATGAAGCTCGACAACAAAAATTTAAACTGCAGTATACATTGGACTTAGGCAGTAAAATTACATCCTCATCATCGCTGGAATGTAATGGAAAGCTGATGCCTTTAAAGTCATCATCATATTCATTAGCTAATAATGATGATAATGATGGTACATCAAGCACAATTACTGTTTTGCCCACAAGTGATAGTTTAGCCAGTGTTAAAACGACAGAAACATGGACACATAATGATGTAACAGATCTTGAACTTGGTATAAAACTCCAGGATGATAACAGCTGGCGAAAACAATTTATTTTTGCCATGGATGGAAAAACTTGGCAAATAATAAAAGAACATTTTCCCGAGAAAATGGAGATTATATTAACCCGTGGCTCTATATATGCTAGAATGTCGCCGGATCAAAAGCAAGCTTTGGTAATGGAACTTCAGAATTTGGATTATTGTGTGGCCATGTGTGGTGATGGTGCCAATGATTGTGGTGCTCTCAAGGTCGCTAACGCTGGCATCTCTCTAAGTGAAACCGAATCCTCAATAGCATCTCCATTTACCTCACGAAGTCCAACGATTGCATCGGTCATTAAAGTTATAAAAGAAGGAAGAGCGGCGCTGGTCACCTCTTTTGGTATTTTTAAATATATGGCCGCCTATTCGCTTGTTCAATTTATTTCCGTTATGATTCTCTATTCAATTGATTCGAATCTAACGGATAAACAGTATCTCTATGTTGACCTCGGTTTGATATCCATATTTGCCTTCTTCTTTGGTAAAACGGAATCATTTGATGGAAATTTGGTTAAGCAAGTCCCTCTCAGTTCGTTAATATCTTCAACGCCATTGGCTTCCCTTTTGCTGCATCTGACTGTGGTCACAGGATTTCAGATAGCGGGTAAGCATTATAAATGTTTGCCTAAATATTTAATTAAAAACTTCTAACCGCTAGTTAACATCCTTAACATGCTAATATATTTTTTCAGCATGTTAGTTAAATCGTATTGGTTTTATACGGCAACGTATTTAACAGAAAATTATATAAAATGCAAAACTTTTGCCTATAATACAGATATTTTAGTATTTGTCTTTTCTTTTTTTAATTTTTTTTCTATATTTACGTAACTATTTGAATTTCGTTCCCTTTTTCAGGTTGGTTCCACTTACATCTCCAACCCTGGTTCGAACCCTTCCAGCCAAATTCGGACGAGGAACATTTGGGATGTTATGAGAACTATACAATGTTTTGCATTTCTAGTTTCCAATATATAATACTGGCTTTTGTCTTTTCCAAAGGTGCACCATATCGTAAGCCATTATGGTCAAACTATCCATTATGTTTGGCATTTATTATAAATTTAAGTGTAATTATCTATTGATTTGTTTATCCGAGCCAATGGATAGCTCACTTTTTTCAACTTGTAGTACCTCCGGTAATGAGTTTTCGATATTTAATGTTAGTTTATGGTTTAGTAGCCTTTATATGCCATGTTTTTGTGGAGAGTTTTCTCGTTGAATATTCGGTGTTCAAAAAGTATCAAGTAAAGCGTGATCAGAACTGGCTAACATCGAAACAAAAGTACATGAGACTCGAGTATGATATATTAAATAATGTAAATTGGCCGCCAATAAGCGAAGTTTACGAACAACCAAATGATTTCATCGATTGGGAAGCCGAACAACAGCATTATGTTAATTTAGGAGCTGAACAAAGCAATGATCCGCCGCAAAATAACAAGTTTCCGGGATTTTTTGAAGCTACGTCTACTAAATAATGCTTTGATAAATATTTTTAAGGTAATCCTAATAATATGTAGAGTTTTTTAGAGTGTATAATTATAATCGTAACCTCCTGCCATTGAAATCAATAGGAAATGTTGTACTTAAATATATTTAGTGTATACAATATCTTGTTGAACGTTTTATAAAGGCAGTTGAGATATTCTTAATAATTAATTAGGTAGTTAAGTATGTGTTATATTTAAAATAAGTAATGTGCTTAATTTCAGTTTGGCTGTACAAATGCATAAAAATAAATGTAAAATATATCTATTTTTTTAATTTTTAATATTTCCGAAAAATAAATATAAGTTTTATTTATTTTACTAAAATAAGTATTGCATTTTCTTTTGTAATAAAAATGCTGTGTTCTCTGTTGAAGTTAATAAATATAAACATAATTGGTGTTACATTTAATGGATGGATTTGTAATATTTATTGAATATTATACTATTCGAATTCATACTTTTTTTGGGCCTTGATTTCCGATTATTAGTATATGTAAATAGATAATACTGTCATAAGTGCTTCTTGTCTTTGTCGATTGTTGATTGTTTTACAACAGTGGTTCTGACAGTCACGTGCCAACATTGCATTTGTATGAGTGAAACCTGAACGATCTGTGGCAAGATATGGAAAGAAATATAGCTTAAATGTTCCGTAATATGGAAAAAAAAACAGCTATCACTTGAAAGTTAGCTATTTAAGCTACGTACTCACCAGCGCTAAAATTTAGCAACCAAATGAGTGCGAGCGAGAGACAAATACACTTTTTCGGCCCCTCTTAGCCAGGTCGGTACGCAGATGAGCTAAGAGATATACTAGAATATACTAGAATGAACAACGCGCTAGATATTTTGAATCGGCTGAGTCTTCGCAAGGGTGGCGCGAGAGGAAGGAAATATTTGATAATTCCCCGCGACCCTTGCGAAATTGAGACAGGCAATTGGAAACAAAACCCTATGGCGGGACTTTCCAGCGGGGAAAAATTAATTTATTTACAATACAATTAAAGAAGATCCAATTATATGCAATCTTGACCATAAAATAAAAAAATTAAA
>VNJZ01004125.1:0-15567 GCA_008042795.1 Drosophila asahinai | reverse complement strand
AACTTATAATTATATTATATGTGCAAAATATTGTGGGTTTAAATGAGTTGGATAAAGAAAGTAAACGACAATTTGAAAAAATTCCTATGTTAGGAAATGTTAAATGCCATGAACTATAAAAATATATAATTATATTCATTTGGCTTTTACTTGAAACAGCCAATCCCAATTATATATTACTCATATGCCACATTGTCGGTATTAATCAGGGCGGGTAACTGGAGTTTGTACTCCTCGACCTTTTTCTAGGTCCCCCGACTTGATTGAGCTGCGTTGGCCAAATCACGTTGCAATTCCCACAGACGAAGCTGAATGGCAAACGAGAGGAGAAACGAGACTCATTAGACCGAAGCGTGATGCGTGACACCAACTTTAAATTGTGGAAAGACAAGCGGGAGGACCTCATCCTTGTCCCTGTCCTCCTGTCCCAGTGCCATCGTCCTGCGGCCGTCACCCATTTCCCATTTCCTCCACATTGCAGCGTAATCTTGGCCATTACTCAAAAAGTAGCTTCGCACGTAGACTGCGACTGAAAAAAAAACCAGCAAAAGAATGGCAAAAAAAAAAAATAAATGGCGTACACTAGAAAACTGTGTAAAAGTGTTAATATACACATTTTTACTTACAATTAATTAGAATACATTCTACCGAATGTAGAATACTTATGACAGAATGTAATTATCACCAGGCATTACTTATATAACTTTTATATAAAACTTTTTTAATATCTGTATGTATCATTCATATATTGTGAATTTATTTTTGTTAGATAACTTCAAATAATGAAGTAAATTATGTTTACAATTTGAAGAAGAAAAGAAGACAAAACTTTCATGGTTTGATAAACACCTTTCTTACAACTTTGTTCATTAGTCAAATTCAATTCACTTAATGTGTATTTAGTTTTCCTAAGAACCAATTTAGTTGTTTAATTGAAATACCTAGTCTTTTTAGCTTGAAAAGTGTTTTTGAATATACCAATAAATTTAAGTAAGTTTCTTTAATAAGAAAATATAGTTCACGTTTCAGATGTTAATTTAAATGAAGAAGTTTATTTTCTATACAGATGCTAAAACTCAAGATGCTCTTAACATTAAGTAAGAAAGGGTCCTACAAAACCTCCAAGACCAAAGGCCAAGATTATTCTCATTAAATAAAAAAATGCATAGCCAAAAGATATCAAAGGAAATTAAATAAACTAAAGAAACAATTTTATAGACTTTTAAATGATTTTTAAAAATTAAAAAAAAGTGTTTCATAAAAGTATTGCCTATTTATCCGTGTGTATCTCTGCGGGTGACATTCGTAGTCCGTTTGTGTTTGTGTTGCCGTTTTTTCCGGCAGCTCAAGCGCCACATTTTCCACCCCTCTCAGCTTTTCCTACCCCTCGGCCTTGCGCCTCTGTCATTGCCACCGTTCGCTGTTCTCTGCCTTTGAAATCACAATCCACTGGAACTCCCTGCGCCTCCGTTAATGGCTTTGTTATGCTAATTTCTTGACGCCTTCTGGCCATTCGAGTCGCCTGTTGGCCCTCGTTGGCTTTTGATGATGTTTCTTATTAATTTAATTATAAATATTTTTTTAGCTTGTTGTTTTTCTGTTGAACATGTTTACAGTTTCAGGCAAATCAAACATATGGACAATCTTTACATTTGCAAAATTATATTATAATAATTTCCGAACTGAGATTGGTCATTAAGTTTTGGGTGCTTACGGAATGAAACAACAGGTTTATTAGTATTCGAACACTATTTTAAGCATTTTTGTAAAACCATTTAAGTCGAAAATTAATAATATATAACTATAATCATAAATATGATTTATTTTAAATATTTTGTAAGTACTTATCTGCTTATGCTATTATACGAATTTCAGGGCTTTCTGTGAGTTCTATATTTCTGTTTGCTTTTACTGATCTAGAAGCGATTACTTACCGTTGTAAGACTTGAGCCCATCGGTCTCATTGAGTTTTCCTCATTTTCCTTTACTCGATGCTTGCAAAAAAAGTGAAACTCTGTCATCTGGTGAAAGGGTCTTAGCTTGAAAGCCTTTCATAAGCATCGCATAAATTCTTTGCGAAATCTTTAGCCAGAGAAATTGTCAGTCGTCGAATTCACAATGCCATGTGTAGTTTTCTAGCCCTTTCTTTCCTTTGGCCTCTGTCCGTTCTCTCTAATTGTGCAATGTGTGTGGAAGTGAAGTCCTCAAGTTGTAACTTGAATTTGATTGTGCCAAGGCAAGGGAGTGCATTGATTGGATTAGCCCTACCAATTCGACTGCCGGCCATGTGGTCGAAGATGAAGGAAAAGTTCTGGATGAACTGGCGAAATGGAAGTTGGACACATTGAGAATTCGTTTTACAGTTTTGTTTGAAACGGAAAATTGAATTAGGGAAATTCTTTACGAGTAGTTAAATTTATTACTACTTAAATTTGTATTTTTAAATACCTCCTCGGGAATAAATTCCTTTCTACTGAGTATTGTCTTCTTTATAAAATATTCTAATATAAAATAAAAGATTTTTGCAGCAAGGTTGAGGATTTGCAGGGTAAAGCTTGAGTTGCAACCTCTCTACCAAGAGTTTTTAGAATTTTTTAGAATTTGTATTCGTTCTTGTGGAGTATCCCACTCCATATTTCTTCCCTGGAGCTTCTTCTATTGTTTTTTGCCCTGCTTTCCTGGTTGGCCTGTTTGCTGGCATGTGGCTTAGGAATGGCTTACAAGCTGCTTGTTTTTTCCTGGCTCTCGTCGTGACCCTGCAACCGATTATCTTGTAAGTTTCCTTTCCTTTCTTCTTTATTTCTGGTTATTATCCTTGCAGTTCGCAGACGCCTTATTCATGATTTCCCGCTGCCCGTAATGGTATTCTTAAGCTCAATCAAACAGGAAGTGGGTGTGCATTGAATTAAGAGTGGCATATTCGTATTTTTGTGGACGCCTGTCGAAAAATCCAGTTCAGTTTTATAATTAAAATTCCTTGAGTCGAGAACAATTCCCTTTGCACATAGATGCATTCCATGTAGAATTTAAATGGCGTTTTTGCAGAATGAGTGTGTGTGCGGGCTCGCAACTGAAACTTTAGACATAAAAGCCAGACCCCTTGAAATTCTTTTTTCCCTGTCCACCCGTTCGGGCTTTATTGTTGCTGCCTGGCTAAAACCGTGCAGACATTTGGACGTAACTACTTGAAGTTTTATGCCCCGTTTCTGCCCTTTTTTTTCATTCTTTTCTCTGCCACATGGGAGGACTTTATGGCTCATACGTGTGGGTTCCTCTTGGAGCATATTGAAAACTCAGCATTGTTATGACTTTGAAACAAACTGAGGGCGAAAGCATCCTTTCTCCTTAGCCCTCAACCTAATGGCAGGTGCAAGAAAAAAATGTGCGGCAGAAAAAAGCGAGAAAAAAGAAAACTGTTATCGGTCTGCGTGCTCAAAAGCGCACTTGATTGCTCAAATCCTTTGTGTATCCCCTTTTAAGCCTTTTGTTTTCCATTATGCGCCGGAAGTGTTGTAAACACTTCAGCGCAGGACAGAGGACAGCAGCCGCAGCCACAATAACAGTAACCCGAGAAAGACCAAAAGGGCAAAGAAATTCCAAGTCCAGGGCAGCGTCTCAACTTTTCTACACAACAAAATATCTTCTTCCAGTTTAGAATGCTTTGAAACTTCTATTTTGCATTTGAAAGTTGCAAAGTAATGCAAAATCCCGAGGGAATTATTAACTACTTAAATTGTACTTTTTTTTTCGAAAAACAACTTCAAGCTTTATCCTTAACCTTTAAGGATTAGATATTAGTTTCCTCAGTGTATAAGTAAATCCAACGACATTTTTAATATAAACCAAGCTGGAAGAGGACACACGGAAATAAAGCATAATAATGTGGCATGACAATCAGAAGGAAGGCAAATGGCAACGCGTGCCAAACGGGAAAACACTCATAAAGCTTCGCTCCCCATTTTCCAGCTTCATTTTCTTGAGAATCAGACCCTCATGGGTTTTCTCTTGTCAATATGCTTCCCGCTCGACTTGTGCTATAATTATGACTTCCCTCCCCGGAACATTTGCCTTTCCATACTAAGTATGTGTGTCAGCGAGGGTTAAGGAATGAAGATTATGCCAGCCGGGACACTTTCAGTTACTTAGCATGAGAAGCTGGGGAGCTTCTGCTGCTCGGGGACTGAAGGACTGAGTCTGAGAGGCTTCTTCCTTTTTTCTGGTCCCGTTGCTTTCAGAAACTTACAAGTGGGCAACGAAAAGTAACCCAACTGGAGCTAAAATAATTAGCTGGGGAGGCTAAGCGGAATTGCGGAAAAATGAGATGGCCACAGGGGAAAGCTCAAAAAGATAAAAGAAGAAAGTGGGTAGGAGAAAGGGAATAATTTTAAAAGGAAGCTGGTTAAGGGATAGGCTAAATGCTCGGATATTGTAATGACATTTGATATGGAATTGGGCTTAAAGGTCATCCAGGAAAGGTATTATTTATATAGGGTACCCATGGGGTATCATAAGTTATGATTCACAACATACATAGTTCCAAGCGATAATGTATAACTGAGATGACACCTCTGATCCCATAAAGTATATATATCCTTGATCAGCATCACCAACGCTAAAAAACCGCATTTGTTTATTATTTTTACTGGACAAAGCATTGGGTGCCGGATATGTTTAACATAATAAATGTCATGTGAAAATTACATTCATCTGGTTTTTTTTAAATTAATTATATTGTTAAAAAAATTTTTTGATTATAAATATATTTTAACTTTAACCTAAAGAAAATTTTCGTTTTATTAAAACATACCATTAAAAATACTTTTTGTAATAATATATATTTTATGCGAGAGCATTCCCTTTCTGAAAATGAAGAGATTTATCCTATGCTTCCTGATTTAAAACGACAACTCAAGGGTTAGACAGCCCCTGTCTGTTCGAATTCGCACCACTCATCTAGGTCAGTTGGCGGTCATTTCCTCCGACTCACCGCCAGCTCATTTTCCGGTTGACAGGACCGCTTTGATTCCAGCACATCACCTGACAATTTGTTGACTCAACTAATCTCCTCCTTCGCTCCATTTCCGCCCCTTTCAGATGCCTAGGATGGGGAGACGTCACAAACACTGCCATCATCGACTGTGCGGTTCATCTTCGTCACTGCTGCAACGGCTGGTGGAGCTGCAGCTCCTCCTGCCGGCAGTGCTCGTCCTCCTGCTGGCCACCACCCTCGGACTCGCATGTCGCGTCTCCGAGTTCTCGTGCAAGGGCAGCGGGAACAGCGGCACCATTTGCGTTCCACTGGACAAATACTGCGACGGACGCAGCGATTGCGCCGATGGCAGCGATGAGCCCAAACATTGCTCCGGTGAGTAAATGCTGCCAGCTGTTGTTAGCCTTTCCCTTCCTTTCCTTCCGTAAATAGTACAGTAAACAGTCGAAGAAGGTGACTCAATTAAGTAACATAGTAACTTAAATTGGTATATTCTCATGGCATTTAATATATATTGATTTACGCGGGTCATATTTGCCCCAAGCCACTTATATAAAAAAGAAAATACTAATACTTGAACTTGCTAGTAACAAAATAAAAAAAATAAATATATTTTTGGAACAAAAATTGTTAAAGGCTTAGAATATTTCTCTTATTATTTATAGAATAAGAAAAATAAGATTTCCATAATAAATTGTGATAAATTATTTTTAATTAATAACACGACTTTCTTTTTACGCTGAGCTGTATTGTAAACTCCTGTTCATATTGTTTTTTTTGTATACTCCTTCAACAGTCTGCAATCGCACATATTATGGCGATATTGGACGCACCTACACCATAAAAGTGCCAACGCCACAGTGGAATAAATTGCCGTTCCTCTGTCACTTGACATTCACGGCATCCGGTCATGATCAAGGCGACATTGTCCAGGTACGTAAGGGGTATGGCATTCGGGTGTCAACGGGTTGGGATGCTGGGTGGTAAGCAGTGTTGGGTCATTGAAATGACTGAATGAATAAAATTTCAAAAACGGAACAACGGTTTTCAGATAGCGTGATTTTTACTCATTAAGCCCTATAGGGAACACCTTATTAAAATAAATTATTTTGGCATCAAAGTAAATCTGGTCACACTTTGAATTGATTTCAATCTCACAACAACATTTTGTCTGTTAGTATGTATAAATAATATTATTTCTGGTGTACACATAGCATTTTTTCCGTCACTGTGCGCAAGTGGACTGATGGTGCTGAGTGCGTGGAGTGTTTGCCCGACTTGTGCTGTTGTCCCTCTGTCCATTTGTTGGCTTTAGTACGCCGTAGGCCAAAGATTAGCCGTGCGCCAGCGACATAAAAGTGCAATGCACACACACACGTGCACTTGAGTGGCCGAAAGGAGGGAGGCGCTGCAGGAAGAGAGCACTTTAACGGGAACCGAGCCACACCCACTCACCCGTATGGAGGCA
Organism: Drosophila asahinai; assembly: GCA_008042795.1. Taxonomy (NCBI): domain Eukaryota; kingdom Metazoa; phylum Arthropoda; class Insecta; order Diptera; family Drosophilidae; genus Drosophila; species Drosophila asahinai. Next base: position 9,109 of record VNJZ01004125.1, on the reverse strand, counting down.
TTGTCAGGAGACAGCTACACGCACAAATGCACCGCCGTGAAACATTCCGAGGCACATCCGCCCTCGTCTCCCTTTTCCAACAATAGCCCCCGATTCGTACATACATATCGCATGAGGAGCTGTCTGTGCCGGCCATCCGCACAAGGTATAAGGGCTATGTCTGGGATTGAGCCGGTCTGATTCAATACCAAGGGCTTAAAGTAAAAAACGTTCGGGACTTTGCGTAAAAAGACTAGCAAATACATGTACATGAAATATTTGACAACTTTAGAATCTCAAAAATCCATTATGAAAACTTCTGTGTAAACGTTCCAGATTGGTATCAGTTTATGTTACATTTGTAATTTACTAATAGATATTAATAGATATTTCAGAACGGTTTTAATAGTATAGAAAATTCTTTTGATAGGCTTCGCTTAATTTTGTTGGCAATTAAAAATACAGTGACTTGCAGAAGGAGAACATGTTTCAAACTTATTTGTTTCTCTCTCCAAATATAATAAAAATAATTCTCTAAAAATAATTTTAAAAAAATCTTTTTTCAAAACCCCTATAAGTAGAAGATTTAGCTTAAATTACTTATTAATTATTTTAAATTGGAAAAATACTAAATATAAAGGGTAAAAGGGTATTTCAATAGAGCCTACCATGTAGGGGCTTGTTAAGTAGAATGTCTTCATTGCTCGCCTCGTTGGCATATCTCGTGACATTTTTGGGGTTCAGGCATTTGGTGCGTGCTTAATTAGGACTCCCAGCGATTGCAAGTGAATCCTAGCCACTCTGTCGACGAGCAACCTTTAAGCGGAAAGCTGCTCTTTAAAAAGGCCTCGCGGGCTCCGAAAGAGACGGATGGATGGAAATAAAACGGGGAGCCGTCGGGAAAATAAGCAAACAAATCGAGCAGCAATGGGGAGCTTCAGAGCCACCCACGTTGACAATGAAATTAGACCCGCTTCAAAACATTTTTGGCGAGCTGTCAGAGAAACGTCAATTTCAATTTCGAAAATAATTGATTTCCCTTGCAATTTGCGTAAACATCGCAATGAGCAGTTGAGTCCCAGGAAGTGGTAGCCACCAAATCGGTTCCCCCATTTCCCTGCCACCCCCGTTACACCTTAAATTTCAACCCCAATCCACTTGGGTGCCTCGCTCATATTTTTTGAATAAGTATTTGGAATGATATATGCAAAATGTTCCTCCGTCGGCTTTGCACCTTGCACAAATCTGTCAAGCATAAGTTATAACTTTTTATTTTGTGTTGCCGAATTTGTAGACCACATTTTTAGATAGAACGTGGTTACACAGACAGAAATAAATATATTATTATTTTTTATTGAGATGTAATGTATTTTCATACTGCATCTTGTCTACTTCATTCTAATATTGGTCAGTTGGCAAACCAGAGAAGAACACGTTGCTGACAAAAAAATAGTATAAATCGGGAACCGGTATTTGTTCTTATATTTTTTAAATCTATTATTTAAACAAAATACAATAATATTTTTTTATTGCGTTGAATTATGAGAGTGAGAGAGAGTATGAGTTAAGAAATAAAATTTTGAATAGGTAATTTTATTTTCCGTGTACATTTTTCTCTTCAACTCTTAATAGTACCATATAAATCATGCGGTTGGCTTTCCCTTGGCATCCCTCGTTTTGCCCGCTCGCCTTTCAGTTTTTATTCTTTTTTTTCTGCTGCTCACTCTGGTGCGTCTGTGTGGGAAATTGCTTGAAATAATAATGTTAGACACTGGGGAGGGCGAGGAGAGGTGGTAGGTGCTGCTGTCTGTTTGTACATATTGATTGATGATTGTCAGCCAGAGTCCCAGACCTTCGGAAGGGAGAAGTTTAAATTGCCTGGGACTCCGCCATTTACCCAAGGGCTAATTTTTAATGGAAATACCTTAACCCAAACTCCGCAATATGTTTGCTTTAATGCAATAGCCGTTAGCGCCAGCTATTTTCGTTCTTTAAGCTTGTTTTTCATGCCCTCTAATGGACGGGAAAATGTATACAATAATTCAACCAAATATAACTTTTTTTACATTGCATATATCACTTTTTTGTCATAATTAAACTGAGTTGCCAAGCTTCATTTAAATTTTTTTAACTATTTTGTTTATTTGTGCGTGAAAAGTTGTGTGCCTTTGCAACTACATTTTTTCATGATATACATTTTTTTTTTTATTCTTCCCTAGAGTGTTTGCTTGTACATTATTTCTATATTTTATGCTTATCTTATTATAACATTTAAAATGAAATTAATATGGCTCTAGTTAGGTATTAATAGAGTTTTGCTTAAAGCCATTTTGGTGGTCAAGCTTTTATTGGTTATATTGTGGTAGAACTCTCAAATTAAGGCCAGACTTATATATAAAATTATTCTAAAGCAGTTGATTAAAAGTTTCTTTAAATATTCACAGTTTGTCACAAGAGCGAAAGCAGAAAAGGAAGCCAGCATAAGATAACTTCTTAAAAGGCATAAAGTACACATAAATTATGCTTCCTCATTTTCCCCCCGGAGATTTTCCGGGGCAAAAAGACCAGGTTAAGGTCCAGACTAAAAGTGCAAATTCAAAAGTTTCGCAAAAATGTTCCTCTCTAGTCCAGTCGTCGGCTCTAATGAAGCCACAAATGCCATGTGCAATGTGGGATACCCACCCTCTCCTCAAAATTTCAGTTTCCCGTCGCTGTCACTTTTTCCTTTGTTTAATATTTCAAATTGGATGAGAAAATCTCTTCGGCTGCGTAGGTGTTGGGAAATTCGTCTGAATGAAAGGCAAGTGGCTGCTAAGTGAAACCCGAAGCTGAACCCTTTTATTCGACTTTTCTTTCCAATTTTCCAAGCACACACACACACTCGCAGGCATTTATTTGCATATTTTGTTTAGAAAAATACATGAGAACACGGGAGTACATAATGTACATATTGCATACAAGATTAGACACTTGACTTTCTGCCTCACAACTTCCTCACTTTGACCTTGACTTGACTCTCAGTCGAGGCAGTGTGAGTGTGGTATTTTCTTTTTTATGGCCAATCAAATATGCAAACAGTGGGCGGGCACAATGAGGCATGGCAAAGGTCCTTTACATTTTTCGCAAATGGAATTTCATTTACATAACTTTAGGCAAATATAAAATATAGTTTTAATACCCTGGAATATCTGGCTAAGCTGGGCTTTAGAGGATTTCAGCAATCATCAGAAGTGATTTACTTGCGGCAAAACAATATTTAAATGTTAAAGACATTGTATGTTGATCGCAAAATTATAATATTATTCTAGGGTATACCAGTAACTTTCTAAATAAAATTAAAAATAAAAAAATTAAATAAAATAATATTTTTTTTAGTAACTTAATTTTCCGACTTATAAATGGGTCAATGATCGAATATTTTCTTTGGAAATCGTTTCCACCAAAATATGAAAATAGAAATAAATACAAAGCATTTTACAGTCTGACGCTTTTTTAAATATATCCTTTTTTATTCTTTCAGATAATCTTTGATGGCTTTACGGTGGGCAGGTTCGACGAGGGCATGGTCGATACGGATGTGGATGGTTACGAAACGAATCTTAGTCCCACGGGAGAGCTGCCCGGCTGTCCCGAGGGCTTCATGCAGGTGAGAGTGCTGGAATTCCATTTATTAAAATTCATGTTACGTGATAATAAAAATAGTTCGAGGGAAATTGTGTCCGGGAGTTTGCACTCCATTTGCCTGCGTAGGGGGCTGTAATTTTATGAGCAAGCAAGTAAGGGAGGGAAAAGTGGGCGGCTATGCGGTGCCGGGGGTAAATCCCAGCCAGGACTTTTGCTTGTCATCGTTGGTAGCTTTCGTCGTCGTCGTCGTCGTCGTTCGATTCAATCAATGTCCGAGTAATTCTGTAATTTTCTGTTTGGTTCTCTGTTGACAAATACCACATTAGCCCGGCAAATTGAATTGAATGGTGCGCCTGTGAGCGTGTCTCTGCCAATATGTGTATCTGTGTGCCCCGTCGATCCTGGGACTCGAGCTTGACTGCTGTTAGTGTTGTTGGGTCATATCCATTTGCCCGTCTCTGGGCCAAAAAGGAAAACTATTTAACATGTCCAGTGTAAGTGGTATATACTTCGCAAATTTTGCGGCCACATTCAGTGTGGAACGGCATTGCTGTGCTCAACCAAAATCCTGGACAAATAAAATGTAGGAAAAAGCTTACTAAATCCCTGTAATTGACTTGTGCAATATGTTTGAAAGGCTCCCTCCGCTTCGTTTCTCTATCTTTATCTGTATCTGTATCCGTTTCTGTCTCAGTTTTTGTTTCAGTTTGCGAATCTGCATTTGTATCTTTATCTCGGTTTCGGGTTGACTGGCTCAGCTTGAATCGCTTTTGATAAACTACTGTCAGTTTGTTTCGTTTTCCCAGTGCTCCCTGGATGTCTTAAGCTGTTTTAATTTGAGGCTTAAATAAAATGTTCGCACTGGAGTGCTGAAAAGCAAATGGCGATAATATATGTAGCGTCGCTTAATTTTGTGTTCTAAGTAAATTCATTTAAATTGTTTTTGTAGTAATACAACCACTTGAAATAATAAAGTTGTATGACAAAATGCTTTTAGTATTTTTTGTTTTTTTTACTGTTGCTTTAGACTCTACAGTCTTACTACTTGTCCGGCAACCGTCACTCCATGTCAGGTTAGAACCAGTTGGGAATTGTATGCGTACACGCTCATTTTTTCAAAATGTATGTATCCCATTGCCTAAAAATTGAATATTTTGCCCTACGACATTTCCTAAAATTTTAGGAATTTCTTTTTTCTGGGTAAAGTAAAAAGTTTTACTAATCAATTTATTAAATTTACTATATATTTGGAAAATTATACTGTGTAAATTCTTGATTTTGTTATATTACATCACTCATACAACAAAATAAACAGAAAACATTTATATTATGTATTTAAATAATTTGTATACGGGCTATGGGAGGTATAATAAGATCCTCTAGGATCTGCTTAGATGAGTTCTTATATAAAAAGCTTCTCTGTGCTGAATTTTCCATCTCTGTCGCATAATCTCCACACTTTTCCGGGAGCTGCATATTCTCGTTGGACCCATTGCCCTCTGCTAACTAGAGAGCGCTTTTTCGCCCGCTGGCTGTCCGTTGGAAAACCATAAACCTCTATTAGTTTAGCTCCGTAGGCTCGGCAAGCCCCCTTGCTTTTCACTCCCCTTGTGCCGTCGATGTATCTCCCGGTCTCTTTGTGCAACAATAAATTTTAACAAGCGTGGGGCGTGCGCCGACATTTTGCGGTGCTCGTCCCGAAAAACTGAAAACGGGAGCTGCAGTATGGGATATGGAATAGCCAGCCATCCAGTGCAGTCGCCTGCACTCCTGGGCTGTCCTGTTGAGGTTTCATTTGGCGCTTGACATGTGTACGGCGTTGAGGGATTTCCGCAAAGGACGAGCGGTGGCCATCGGGCATCCCTCTAGTTTTTATTGGCGCCACATTTTCCGCAAGCAGCAATATCTATACCCTTGCAGAGGTATTTATCTTTATCAAATTCTGAGATCTAAATTAATTATGGAACATATTATTTTAAACAGGAATTTATTTAAAATTTGAGTTCTAACCGAATCCTTCAAGTAGGATATAAATTCAATTTCATATTTGTTTAATAGTGATGTATCATTTGTAAGTTCCGAAATTAAAATTTTCCTTTGACTTTAATTGATGGGTAAAGTTTATTTTTTTAATGCCAACGTATACTTCCATATGCATTCTATATAAAATATAATAATATGCCGAATATAAAAAGAAGAAGAATAAAAAACGTATGTAATATATTCCTTAAATAATTGGCCAAAAGTCTAGTTTTAATATCATTTACCGAACTCTTCTTGTTTTTTTAGTATTATGTATTTGTATGTATTTAAAAATAATAATGTATTTAAAAATAACTACAGCCTGAGTATCCAAGAGTATTATAGAATTTAATTCGAAAACAAAACGCTTCTTTTCCGTTTTATTTTTGGTTCCTTTCAACTACTTTTTGTTTTTAAAATGAAGTTGAATATTTTAAATTTTTTAACGCCGCTTGTGCACCGTTCACTTTTATCATTGCAGTTGTGTATAGACTCGTAACTAACCGCAGGTTTGTGTTGTGTTTCCCCCTTCAAAAACTCCATTTCCATCGAAGCTGGCATTTTTTCCGCCACTGAAGGCAATTTTAACTGCTGACGCGGTTTTGTAAACTCCCCCTTGGCCCCTCGATCTGTATAAATAATGCGTGTCATGGCCTGGCCACATAAATTCTTGACCGAAACGGAAAATTTATATCCGCTGCCTTCCCACATATACGTTTATATATGATTTACCCTGCTCCAGGCTCAGGTCCAGCGCCCCTTGTCGAGCCTGAAGTTTCAGTTTAATCATTTATTCAATTTAGTTGGACATTCTGTCTCATGCATTTTGTAAAAGGCCAAAAGGGGAGCAAAACGGGGCTGTCCTTATCTTGACCTTTTCGGAATTATTTTTAATAATTCAGCAAACAATCTTTGGCTCTCGGTGGGTGCTCAGCGAAAGCCCTTAATATAAACACAGGCAAAATCTTCTAACTAGCACAGTTCCAACTTCTACTACTTCAATTTAATTTAAATACGATGTTTACTTGCTACGTGCCCTGACCTAGTAAATATATGTTTTAAGAACGAAGATTATTTGATATTATTGAATTAAAAATATTTTACAAACATTTATTTATTTATGCGCTTATCTTTAGGAGGTATTACGATGCTCCTTCACGCCTTTGTCTCTAGTTCTGTCTGCTTAAAACTCCTGCCGGACCTTTTGTATCTTTTCTAATATTGCTTATCATAAATAATAAAGTTTATGCATAAACGTATTAACCTAAATCAACAACAACAACAAGGCGGTGTAGAAAGCTGTTATCCTTGAGTGTCCTTGCGAGAGCAGCTTGAGAAAATGATTCAATATTTGACAATCATAACAGCCCCATCCTTTCGCTGTGCTTCCTCCTCCCAGGCAAAGGACAAAAGGAGAGGAGCGAAAGCAGCTTGGAGCTACTTCAGTTGGTCAATAGTTTGTATTGGCCTAAATACATATGTATATACAGATAATACGAATACATTGTTTAACAACTTTTCCTTGGTTAAGCTCATAACTCAAAATTGACCGCACGAAAGTTAGTGGAAATTTACGAGTTTTGCTGAGAAAAAGTCTCTCAAGTTTGGAGCATTTCTTATGCTTATTTATTCGCTTTCCCTTGTGCGTTTGTATTGCAAATTAAAAGCGGTCACGGTTAAATAATGTATGTGTAATATGCCAAATGCTTTAAATTACTATAAATCAAACAGGCGACAGTGGGACCGGGCCGGGATTATGCGCTTAAATTGTTTCACAATTAAGTTGAAATACACACGACGGCTGACGGGAGCCATCCTGACAACCGGCTGCCTTTGTTTATTGTTGGCAGATTATGAAGCGAGAAGGATTCAGCGGATGGCAGTACATCAACAAATCAGATAAAACTTTTATCGCACTCAGTATGTGTGCGTGCGTATGAGCGATATCCCTGAGCTCCTAACAATGCAATGCAGATATTTGTGGGCGTGTCCGGAATATATCCAAGAGTACCATTAAGTATTTCACAGTAAAACAGTTTTTAGTTCTAATGTTGAACTTATAATTTCAAATCTATTAAAAAACTTTTTGTAATGTGAAATAAATAATAAAAATTTTCAACGTTGTTATTCTATAATTTTTATTACAATTTGTTGGGGAAACTGAACTAGCCAACTGCAAAGTTCTTCCTCCAATTAAACGTCTCTTTAAGTTCGACATCATGTGACTATTCAGACTGATATGTGAGCAAATGTTTGGCCAAAAAGTCGGCCACTATTAGCCTGGGCCTAATCAAATAAATTTGCTGTATAATTTAACCAGAGGGCGAAAGCAGGCCAAAAAATATCTTGCTACAATAATAATTCAATCAATTTAAAACCAACACAAAACGAGGCAGAAAAAGCAAGAGCAGATAGGGCAAAGATTGAAGAAGGGCTATAAGGAGAGAAAAAGGCACACACACAAGGACGAATATCCAATAATTCGTTATGAAGTCGATGCTAATAACGCTCCAGTGCACACAATGGACATGATGACGATGATGAAGAGGAACGACCAATGGGGTAAGATGGGGGAAAACTGTAGAGAGGGCTAACGGACACTTGCACTCGGAAAATTTTAAAATACTTAAAAAAAAAATTCCTTCTGCAACATTCAAAAGCCGGTCCTCAAAGCACACGTAAGTTTTACGTAAGCTATACATGTTATATTAGCAAGAGTTTGAAAGTTTATAAATTATGGAAGTGTTTACCTACCGATTTTAAAAGAAGTTTTTCAAATGTATTTTTTTTGCCAACAAAAAGTTGCAAATTTAATAATATACGACTTTTTTGTTAGTGTAAGAAGAAGAGGCCTGTGTCCAGGACTCGAGCAGAGCTTGCAATGAATTTACACAAAATCGAAATCAGAAAATTACCATTATGCCGGTCAGTCAAGCCTGCCTGTGGCCATCGCCTCCTGCCCTTCTTTTCACTCGCCCAATCCACAAGCGATCCCCATTCATCCTGGCGATGAGCTAGAACGGGATGGCCAATGGACTTGCCCTGGTCATTCAATATGACAGCAGCAATGGACCGACACGACTCCAGTGCAACTGCAACTCTAACCAGTTACAAATATTGGCCAGACCTCGTTTGGCGACTTTGCAATTACAGCAGAAATGGTTGTTTGGGTTTGAGGTAGCCGCAGGACATGTCCGGAGCAGAAAGGACCCTCAGTAGCCCTAAGGCTGGCCCGGCCTCGTCGTTGGTCGTCGGTTCAGTTCAAATAACCCATTAACTAAAAACTTAATCAATTGGAACCTTAGTGTAAATGAGCTGCCGTCGCCGCTGCCGCTACCATTTTCCAATCCCCACATTTATCGACTGGTGGCCACTGACCCAGGCCGCAGGCTGGAAAAAAAATATTGGAAACGGGACCCGGCAGAGTCCTCCGCCTGCTGGTATTAGTAATATTAATGCTGCCTATGCGACCAGGCTCAATAAA
>VNJZ01004119.1:0-15801 GCA_008042795.1 Drosophila asahinai | reverse complement strand
GTAGGTAAAGATCTTTCAAAATCAATAGCGTTTATTCGCCGGGTAGAAAAAAGTTCGATTATTGTCGACCTGTGTTATCATGAAAAACATATAACTAAGCTATTGTCGTGATGTTCGGTTTTAAGTAAATATATATGAAATAAATACATTTGTGCTGAGGTCCTCTAAAATGTTGGATATAATCTGATGATAAACATGGAAGTTATTTCACAATACATTTTCTCTGTATACATCTACTTCTCCAATGCCAATGCGAGTTGCTTAACATGTCCCTAGCAACATTTGTCATTTTTGGGTGTTGCTCAACATGTTCCTAGCAACATTTGTCTTAATTTGTCAACATTTTCTTTTTTTCATGTTTATGGGCTATTTAATTTCACTCAAAATTCTTTGGGTACTAGGTATTTCACAGTCGGTCACACTCTACAGAAGCTTTCCTACTTATTTCTGTTGTTAATAGACAATGCAGATAAGGTTTATATGTTAGTATGATACATTTTTGAAAGAAGGCGCAACTCCCATTCCAATAAATTCATTTTTGTGTATATATTTATGTCTATATTTATGTCTATGTTGATGAACGTATTGCAGCCGTTATATAATTGTCCAACAAAACAATTCAACAGATCATGATAGCCATGACAGCTGCTTCAAAACCTAAAAACTATTAATTACCGTCTACTAGCATTTTGAAATATTACAGATGTGTTCCATGAACATCGATGTGTTTTATTCATCACCATATCTTTGGTCTCTCGAGCCGGATAAGTCTATTGATTAACATGGATCAATTCAAGCTTCTTAAATCATCAAGAAGCCGGTTGCTAACGGCGTCACAAGATTCACGTGCCGTGTTATTGGAGAGGCCCAAGCCCGTTTGGAACGAATTTGAGGCTCTTAGTGACAAATTGACTCTTTACGACGAGGAGGAAGGGTATGTTGATCCCGCCATCGACAACCAGATATACGAAGACAAATACTTGCGTGGGAACACACAACTTCTCTCTCTAAAAAGCGCTTGTGAGCCAAGGGAGAGCGAGGGAGAAAACTACGGTGGGAGGCACAACATTGACGAAACCGCATCACTCGGATCGGGATCACTTGCATCCGGAGCAGAAAACGAAAACTTTGTTCGTTCAACGTTCAACAACAAAAGAACTGAACGAACGTTTGGTGCAGCAACAAACCATGTCACATATGTTTCTGGAGAAGCAACATGCCAATTACAGATGCACCTTGTACTGCTGTTTGGACTTGTCTTATTGAGCGTTACAACCGACCACGTCATATTGTAAATACTCTGCTGAATACTTTTGTGGATTTACCTTCGGCTTCCAGAGCAGATGTTGCAATTCTACGTAAGGTGAGAGATGGAGCTACGGAGATTGTACATGGATTGGATGCAGCAGGACAAACTAACAGGGACTGCTGGATAATACACTTCATTCTGACCAAGATTGACGCTGAAACCCGACGCAAATGGATAGAAGGAAGTCGGGATCAGGAATCGCCAACTGTGGGCAATTTAGTCAAGTTTTTAGACCAGCGCTGCGAGGAATTTGAGCTAAGCAAAAGTGAAATGGAATCGGAGTTCAAGGGTGGTCCACATCAAAACAAAGCCAAACGATCCTCACACGTTATGTTATCGCTGGAAGAAGGTGTGTGTGTGAAATGTAACTCAAAGGAACACAAATCTACAATTGTCTGAAGTTTAGTTACTTATCAGTAGAGCAGAGACGCACATTTACTAAAGCTAAGTCCTCCATGCAAATCTTGCTATAATCGTCACCATTCTCTACAACATTCTACTTGGCAAGCTGCTGCAATCAAGACGCAGTCAAGAAACGATAAGCAGCACATCCCCAGCGCTCTTGAAGTTGCAAAAATGACCATCAGCCACATCGCACGTGCAAGTCACTTCAAGAGCTGAGCCCTCTTACAACGGATCAGCAACTGCTTCACAGCCACAAGGGCTTCGGAAAAGCGCATTGCCAACAGCTAGTGTACGTTCGAAACGCAAAGGGTTCTGCCGGATGCTTTTGGACAGTGGTTCAAACTGTCATACATCCCGGAACGATGCAAACAGGCACTTGGTTTGGTACGTTTGCCGTCATGTATTCTGGTGTCGGGCATTTCATCGATAAAGGCGGAGAGAACTAGAGGCTGCAGCACACTGGACATGCAGTCAAGGATTTCAGAGCACACAATGAAGGTACGAACTCACGTACTCAGCAAAATCACGTCACGTGGACCGTGTTCACAGGTCAAAAGATGTTCGACTGCCAGGGGAATATCATCGGCATTTAGACAGTTTTTGGATATTGACATTGTGACTAGTAGCTTATCATATACAACAACCATTCACACGTCTATTGACATCGACGCATCGCACAGTGGACAAAATTCAAAAAATCATAACAAAAATTTGCGAAAAGTAACCAAATCGCCTCTAAAATGACCAAACTTCTTCATAGCAAACCGGTTTTTTTAAAGATATCTAACAGGACTTTCTAAAAATAGAATTGAAGCTGTGAACATGTGTTCATTTGCAAAGCGCAGCTGCACGCATCGCGAATATTTCACAACAAAAGCGAACTTCAAAGTGTTCAGTCAACTAATTAAAAAAAATGGATTTTCAAGTTGAAGGTATTATTTTTAAGTTTCATTAATAATAAAAGCTAACTTGTGTTTTCGTTATTTTGAAATTAATTCTTTGCTTTATTATATTTTTAGTATCTTTTGTATACGTCCCCCAAGATGCCCCGATTCATTTTTTATTCAGTGTACTATATTTGTTAATGTCTTGTGCATAATCAACCATATACTAACATCGTCTCTTTTTTTCTTCAAGGTCAAAGCAGCTGTTTTGCATTGTAGTTGTGCTGTGTCTTTGTGTTCGTCTTTAGTGTTTTATGTTTTTTTAAGGGTCAAATTTTAATTTTTATATCGTTATTTATTTATTAATTTAATTTTGGTAGGTGACTCTTCTCATTGTGTCTTCACTCGCTTGTACATATTCAATTATTGGTGTACAGCAATTGGCACCAATGCAGAAAAAATACGGAAGGCCATCGAACATGTGAACTGCAATATTGAAAACATTGGCTACGTGTCAGAGATGAGCGTGTTAACGAAAATTATTGGATACATTTGCAAAGAAATTGCTTCGTTTTGGACACAATATAAACGCAAAAAGGCATCAGTTATTGAATTCCAATCTAATTGGCATAACGAAAAGGAAACGATTTTAAGGAAACGCACTCCAAGTAAGCCTCAAGAAATTATCAAAACTGCTAAGCGTGGACGTCCAAAAGTAGACTTAAGTGAGTCATCAAAAATAACTAAGAGACGAAGAATTGCTGAGCTTTTAATAACTAATGAATCTGCAGCTTGTGACTTACGATCGTGTAACTTTCAATCAAATGCAATGTTTAGCAAAGCTAACATCGATGAAGTCCTATCGCTTCTCATGGAGGCAAACTTGAGCAAGCATCAATATTTTCTTATTCGAAGCTATGTGAACTCAAAGAACTCCTGTAACCTTTTTCCAAGCTACGGTCAACTGTTAAAGGCTAAGAAATTAACCTATCCAGACAAAATAACTGTAAGTGAATGAAAAGCTGAAGTCGAGTTACAGAACTTGGTTGACCACACTGGGAGGAGGATTTTAAAACTTCAGCATGATGTTCTTGAAAGCGTTGGAAGTGATTGCTCTGATAGCATTATTTTAATTGGAAAATTGAGATTTGACGGTAGCACTGGACATTCAAAATACAAACAGAAAGTCTGCAATAAGGATTTGAGCAATTCCAGTCTTTTTGTGACATTATATGTGTCATTACAACTTAAAACGATGGAAAATGATCCAAACGATGAAAAAAATAATTTGGAAGAATCCGCGACCTTCGTCTACATGATACTGCAGACCATTAAAATTGCAATTTGCAAAAGAAAAGGCTCAATTAGGTGAAGACAAAGAAAAGATAAGATTGAAGTGTTGAATGCCACGACATGTAATGTGCCTGGTAAATAAATTAAAATTAAACACAGCTTGCAGTTGACCATGGTTGATGGGAAAATTTGTAAGTCACACGTTCTGTGGGGCGAACCGAAATGAACGATTTAGACAATTTTTTGAAAAGGAATGTTCATGAATCACGCTTTGAGCTTGGATTATCTCCATTACACTCCTATAATCGTTTTTATACCCGGTACCCATAGGGTACAAGGATATTATAAGTTAGTGCCAACCGAGAATGTATGTAACAGGCAGAAAGAGAAATCTCCGACCCTATAAAGTTTATATATTCTTGATCAGCGTCACCAGCCGAGTCGATTTAGCCATGTCCGTCTGTCCGTCTGTTTGTCCGTGTGAAACAACAGATCTCAGAGACTATAAGAGCTAGAGTTACCAAATTTGGTGACAACATTGAAATCTGTTGCACGCAGATCAAGTTTGTTTTAAAATTTGGCCACGCCCACTTGCGCCCTCAAAAATCATTAAAAAAACTTAAATTAAGCTATACTCGTTATTTTTGGGTTAAAGTTAATAGATAAAAAAATAAATAAAATAAAATGGGCGTTTCCTGAAAATTTCAGTAAAACCGGATGATAAACATGGGAGATATTAGCAATAAGGTTAGAATTTAAACACACCGCCCTAAAGCACTGCTGTTGCAAGCTGTAGCCGACAAATGGCGCATTCGAGCCTTGGCCGCGCGATATAATGGCGCCACTGCAAAAGAATATAGCAAGAAATGACATAATTCATTTTTTGAAGCCGATCGAGCGGGTTTTTATGTGTTCCTATAAAATGTATCATTTATATTTAAGTATGACATTATATTGTTTAGTTTGGGAGCTAATTCGAGAGGCGATTTATTTTAAGAAGTATCGATGTAGACTATTATAATGTATGCACAATTTTAAATTGCCTTTTAGTGTGAAGTGCAAACGTTTAGGTACCGGGTACCGGGTACAGTCGACTGTAGCTTTCTTACTTGTTTTTGAATACTTTTTGCATGTATCGTACAGACTCGTCCTGAAGAGCTGGAGAGTTAATACTCCAGTAGGAAAACAAGTACTTTCGACAAGGAAATCCCAAATGCAGAATGATTTTCGCATACGAATGGGAATTATTGTGGGTAAACCTAGGAGTGGAGGAACTGGCACGTCAAATGATGGCAATACGGCCAGAGCGTTTTTTAAAAATCCGAAATTACCAGCAGAAATATCTGGTATTGATAAAGACATTATAATCAGGTGTTCAATATTGCTGCAGTGTTTGGCATCTGGCTACAAAATCAATGCGCCAAAATTTGGAGAGAGAGCATGATCTAAAATTTTGTGTACGGATGGTGGAAGATAGTACCTGGCAGTATCAAGTTATGCACTTGGATACAAGCTTTCTGGCAGTATCAAGTTATGCACTTGATACTGCCAGAAAGCTTGTATGCACTTGATCCTGCCAGAAAGCTTGTATCCATGGTACTATCTTCCACCATCCGTACACAAAATTTTAGATCATGCTCCAGATGTCATAAATTATGCACTTGTGCCGATTCGAGAATTGTCAGAAGAAGCTGCAGAGTCAAAAAATAAGGACATCAAAATGTTTAGAAGACAGCACACCAGGAAGACTTCTCGGATTGACACAAACACAGATTTGATGCACAGATTACTTCTGAGCTCAGATCCTTATGTTACTGGCCAATGAAAGCTCCCACATTCAAAAAAGTCAGTTTTATCAGAATCAGCATTTGAACTACTCGATGACTTAAATTAAATATATCTTGCTATCATTTAATTTTTAAAATGTTTTTTTTTTTTTCTATAATTTGTATTTTTGTTTATTATTATTATGTTTTTTTTTTCATGTAATTTACACATAATAATCCTAACTAACGGATTAATATTGGTGGGCGGATAATAAACCACGCCTCTTCCTAAATGACCTAATGACTAAGTGTCATTACAATTAAATAATATTATATATAAAAAAGTTTGAAACTGAAAATAGCAATGCGTTTGAAATTTGGTCCGATATTTTGTATGGTAGCTATAGAATATAGTCGGGCGATATATATAATTAAAATATTTTTATAGAATTTTGGGGAAAAATTCGTAACGATATAACAACTAAAGAATTTTTGGCCGCGGCTCTCATACAGGCCCAACCACTGTGCATCGCTTCGATGCTTTTGGGATCTGGAGAATGTCAACCACGAATTTCATCGAGAACAAGAGAATGATGAAGTTGAACAACACTTAAACACTCGGGTCTCCAAGGAGCGTTACATCGTCGAGCTTCCGTTCAAAGATCCGAATCAACAGTTTTCGGATACACTGCAAGGAGCACTTTTGAAGATTCAAGGGTGTTTAACGCCGCACTGTGGCTCATTTTACGAAAACTCGTTGCAAAAGTCGGATTTCGGGTTGTTGAATTTAGCAAATCTTTTGATACCATTAAATTAGGAATTGATCAAGCTATTCAAAACCAAAATATTATAGTTTACAAAATTTATTTAGTATTTATAATCGCTGCTCAAAGTTTGACAATTTGTCTATAGTTGCAAAGAGGTAAAAAACTCGCTAAATCGACAGATTTAAATTAATTTTTCAAAAAAAAAAAGGATTTAAGTTCAAAGAAAAAAAATATTTTTCTGCTTTAAGGAACCAATTTTAAACCTGTATTGAAAAGAAAATGGTATTTTTTTTTCGCACTTCTATTTTATTTGGATTTAAAAAAAAGTCTTTTTTTCCTTATTTTCAATTTTTAGTAGGAAAAAAAATGCAATATTTCGCCGAGCTCTAGATAATACTACAAATTAGTGGAGATATTTAACTAACAAACCAAAAAATAAACCATTGCTATAATTGTGCGCATTTCGAGATTTTGATAATTGTTCATATCAAACCATGCTACCAAACTGGCACTTTGTAGTGGGCCAGTATGGAAAACGGCAAGGCAGCAAAAAGTAATGCTTCAAGTACCGAAATTGCAAAAAAAAAAAAAACATTTGCACATTTTTTTTTATAATTTTGTTATTTGTTATAGAATGAGTATAAAATAAAATATGTTTAATCATTTTAAATTCTTAAGTTCATTGATTCCTATAAAAAATTTATTTTTTTAATAAAAAATCAAAAGTTCTAGTCTGCCGAATAAATTACGCCTCTTTTGGTGGGCTTAACCTTAAAAACGTACTACCTAAAAATTTTAGAGATTTGTAAATTATTATAAAACAAAAAAATAAGTAGATACCTTCAATAGATCAAAAGTTATTAATTTTGCAACGTGTTTTGAGAAAACGAGCCACAGTGCGCCGCCTGAAACGAGATCCCGATCTGCCCTCACATTATGTGAAGTTTTTGCGAGATTATCTTGGGTCACATGCAGGAACAATCGCCAGAAGACATCCTCAAGAAGCCATGTTTTTATTTGCCACATCATCCAGTTATTACGCAAAAATTAAGGGGGATTTTTGACGGCTCGTTTAAGGATACTAGTGAAAAGGCCTAAAACGACTCGCATTCGACCCAATACTCTGCGAAACCTATTCTCAATTTGTACACGCTTCAGAATGTATAAGTTTGACTTCTCCGCTGATACAGTCAAAATGTATTGACAAATATACATACGGCACGTCTAGCG
Source organism: Drosophila asahinai (assembly GCA_008042795.1). Lineage (NCBI taxonomy): Eukaryota > Metazoa > Arthropoda > Insecta > Diptera > Drosophilidae > Drosophila > Drosophila asahinai. Next base: position 8,147 of record VNJZ01004119.1, on the reverse strand, counting down.
CACCATTCTTGCCAGTAAGGTTCCTGGACCAGCTAGCTCACGACCATCAGCACGAGTTTACCACTGCAGCAAAAACCTTAAAGGAGTTTTAAAAACATTTCTGAATGGTGGAAGAAATGCCGTAAGGACTTCGAGTTACTGAAGGAATTTCGTCTGCCACTTTATGTTGGCAATAGGGAGGAACGCATCGAACTGCATGGGTTTTCGGAAGCTTATACTAAGGCATACTCTGCAGTCGTCTACAGCAGATTGGTAAATGCAAATGGCACCGTTTATGTTTCACTCATCGCAGGAAAAACCAGAGTTGCTCCGCTGAAGCAGCATCACTACCGCGGCTCGAACTGTGTGGCGCTCTGCTGCTGACTCATATTGTCGATTAAGGCTGCTCATAAGAAAATAAGAACATTGACATACATGCATGGTGCGACTCAAACATAGTTCTCGCTTGGCTTTCACAGCAACCATCGAAGCTGAAAACGTTCATTGAAAATAGAACGTCAGAAATACTCGATGCTATACCGCACAGTGCATGGCATAATGTAAACACAAAGGAAAATCCCGCTGACTGAGCCACGCGAGGCATGCTGGCAGAACTGATCGATTTTGACCTATGGTGGATGGGACCATCATAGCTGCAAGATTCAAAAAAAAAACTTGTGTTTAAGGTGTATCTTACGTCTTGCGCTTCATAAAAATGACTTCCAAATCAGGCATGCTGGTAAGAAGTAAAATGTTGGCATTTAAAGAGATTCAGGCTGCTCGCATTCTATGCCTACAAACAGCTCAGGAATGTTTTAAGGAGGATCGAAACTTACTGCTGAAACGTCCACCGAAGAGATGACTCGTCTCATCACCAAGTTAGCAGTACTACCTAATTCAGAAACCATGTTTCAGGGAGGCTCGGCATGTTGATGAACGTATTGCAGACGTTATATAATTGTCGAACAAAAAACTACAACAGATCATGATGGCCATGACAGCTGCTTCAAAAACCTGAACACTATTAATTAGTCTACTCGAATTCGGAAATATAACATTTGTGTTCCATGAACATCGAAGTGTTTTATTTTATTATTTATATTAAAAATCTGTTTTATTGAACCGAATTTCAGCTACAATTTATTTTAAAGCGTCGAATAAAATTAAGTTTTGTTTTATCAACCGAACTGTTCACAACGCCAACGAATAAAATTGTGTATCTATATCTTTGTTTTTATTTTATAAATACAACGTTTCGCGTAAGTGAATTAAGATATTTTTTTGGTATAACAAGAAAGGAAGCAAGCTTCGGTAAGCCGAAGTTAGTATAACCTTGCAGTCTGCAATTGGGTCATTTGGTAAAATTAGAAAAAAATCGAAGTTTTTACATTTTCCGATACAGTTCCACTCCAGACTTCTTTGAGTAAAGACGTGCAACTGCGGCCATCTAAGACCACCAGCGACAAGTGCTTATCAACAAACTTTTCGTAAACAAACAAATAAACAAAAGAGAAACGGAAAAAAAATTATAAAAAACACAACAACTAATAGTCACGTGATCACAACAACCACAAGCAGGGGTTCGCCACAAAAAACCAAAATGTTACCACCAGACAAAAATAAAGTATTTTCTAAAAACTCAAATACAACTAGCGAACAAAAATAGAAAGAACAAATCCATTCATTATAAAAAAATCAGTTGACTACATCTGCAGAGGTGAAGTTAAAAAATGCAAAATAACAAGAGCAGGAACACTTCTACTGAAAACAAAAAACATCCAACAGTCGACAAACTTCTTAAAATAAAAAAAAAATTGGTGAAATAGACGTAGAAGCGAACGAACACAAGAGCCTTAACGAGACCAAGGGTGTTATATATTGCAACGTGTTTTGAAACATATCAAAAGAAGAGCTAATTCGCTATTCGAGCTAAGATCCCAAAAAGTTTCTGAAGTTCACAAAAGGACAACATTCGTTGATCAAAAACGAATCCCAACAGGGGTAATTACACCAACTTTTGCCTCAACCAATCTCCCAGAAAAAGGTAATGATCGGCTACGAAGTCGTGTTCACATACCACGTCCAATGCAATGCATAAAATGTCTTCGTTTCAACCACCCTGAAACCTTTTGCATACAAGATAGCCCTACATGCAAAAACTGCTCAGAAACAACACACACAAACGATAGTATTGAATGTAGACAGCCACCTAAATGCATTAACTGCAAAAACAGCCACTCTTCCATGGACAGAAAATTTCCTATTTTCATTAAGGAACAGAAGCTTATAACCATCAGGATCACCGAAAAGGTAGACCACAAAACTGCCCGTTCTATATATTATACACGCCGCAACCCATCCCAAGAAACTTTTTACTCTGAAACCCCTAAAAAACTCTGCACCAACAGAATGCAAAAGAAACCAAAAACAAATACACAAAAACTCACTAGAAAACTTACTTTGAGATTTAGACAAAAAAATCGAAAATGCTGAAACAACAAGTCGAACCCCCGTAACTTACGACCTTTATGATGAAGAAATGAACTCACTGATTGATCACAACTCACAAATCACCTCGACGTCGGCAAGCGACCGCGTACTCAGAAGCAAAACCAAAAAAACAGCTGTTCTATCTAAAACACTCAAAGCTAAAGACCAAAAAACCTAACTCTTACAACCCAAGCACTATAAAACACGCACACAAAAATTTCTTTAATTTATGTCTTTAAAAGAATTGCAATAGAACATAAATGGATATTTAAATAATTACAACCAACTACTACTACTTATCAAAACACACACTCCACATACTACTATTACTCACTACGAGAATCACACATTCAAATCTTTCAGAGCCTACCGACATCAATAAACTATAATCTATAAACAAATATTCCATCGAACAGATTTGGAGGAGCTGCTACAAATCTATTCAGCACACACAAACTAAAATTAATGAAGATGTAGAACAGGGGTCGGCGACCAGACACTCACAGTTTTTTAGTGCGTATGTATGCGAAGCTAACAGACCCGAACGATCTGCTTCCCTGCTGCTGCGAAAAAGCCGAGCGATTGTGCAAACATTTTTAACAACATACAACATTTTGGACAACAAAGCAATGCGATTTGTATCTCTGTTGCTGCGAGATCCGAGCAATTGTGCATAGGCTATTCGGTCATATTTCTGCTGCAGCGGCACCCGAACATTTTTAACATTTGATTCCAAGCCGTTTTTACATAGCTTTGACGCTTGCTACGACAGACTAACAGAATCCCGAACAAACACAAAGTGCTTATACTATATATGTGCCGACAGCGCTGCCTGACAATTTTTCCTATGCACAGTGTATATGACGCTGCCGACCCCTGATGTAGGAGCAATAGCAGCAGAAATAAAATCCAAGCTAAAATTCAAAATTTACTCCATTTACATTTGCAACAAATCCTTTTCACACAATAACCTAAACAACGTACTGAACATTAACGAATAAGTCATGATATTAGGAGATTTTAATAGCTGGCATCAAAACTGTGGGTTTCCACAATCAAACTCAAGAGGCAAAATAATAGCCAAGTTTATTGAACAATCACAACTTACCCTCTTGAACAATAAATCACCAACGCACTTTACTATACACAACACATTCACCCACATTGACCTTAGCTTCTGTTCTCCTCCACTCACACCACTCAGAACTTTGAACCCGATAGATGACCTTTGTGGAAGTGACGACTTTACAATCCTCATTACCCTCTTTCCGATCGACACCATTATTAACAAAAAGAAACCAATTTTTAAAACAAATGAAGCAAACTAGAAAAATTTTCGATCCACACACACAACACTAACAACCTATACCATACATCAACCAACATAAACAAAGAAGCAGCACTAATTAACAAAATATTTATACAAAGCGCATACCATACAACAGACATTACCCAACAGACACTCACGCACAGTTCCTTGGTAAAATAAAAAGTTAGCAGACCTACACATAATAAAGAAACAAACATGGAAAGAAAAAAGACACACAACCCAAGAAACGACCATAGCATACAGGAAAGCAAACGCACTGTTGAAGAGAGAAATCAAAATAGGAAAAAAGAATCCACAACCATATTCACTACAACAACTAAAATCTGGAACAACATACGGCGATTTTGCGGTCTTTACCCTGTAAAGCAAATTCATTGCATAAAAATCAACAACAACGAATCTACAAATAACGGAAAAAATAGCCACCTTGCTGGTAGAACACTGGTCTAATCTCTCAAAAGACACAAATTTCACCCAGGAATTTACGTCACATAAATACAAAACAACCGTCCTTAACCACACACCATCCACTTCAGCCACAGAAATAGACAAACCCTTAACAAAAATCGAACTAACTATTGCTCTCCAATCCTTCAAAGGCACAACACCTGGAATTAATAGAATATTATACCCGATGATAAAGAACAGCTCAACATCAGTACAAAACAGAATACTTTCTCACTTTAACCATATCTTCAATAATCACATACCTCTGTCATATAAAACCAGCCTAATTATATCTATACTAAAGCCCGAAAAAGATAAGACCGATATTGCCTCCTACCGACCCATCTCACTCAATTGCTGCCTGCGGAAAACAAAACAAAATAATAGAAAACAGACTGTGGTGGTTCCTAACCATCGACAAACTTCTACACCCAAATCAGTTCGGTTTTAAGATTAATCTGATTTATGCAGATCACATTATCACGAAGGCGCTTAATAACAGGAAGCATACCTCACTCATCTCTCTTGATTTTGCAAAAGCTTTTGATCGAGTTGGTATTCACTCAATAGTCGATAAATTAATAGAATTATAACACATAACTGAAGCATAAAGAACATAACATCACTTAAAATACGTGGACTATCCATAAATAACAACTACAACTGGAACTCTCACAGTACCTCTCTCATACCATAACTTTCCAACAAACTTAACATAATAAAATGCCTGGCCAGCCCTATATTTAAGTGCAACATAAACACCCTACTAAACATCACAAAAGCCATACTCATATCTAAAATCGATTACGCACTTCAGACATACGGACAAACAAACTAACTAACAAACTAAAAACCACACTGAATGCAGCACTTAGGCTAGTTCTAGGGGCCTTTCGCACCACACCAACATACAACCTGCTTTACGAAACCAACACACCAACAATTGAAAAAAAGCGTGCCCATCTGTCAGCCAAACTTTTTAAAAACCTTAAGCGCTCCAAAGATACACCGATACAGAAATACATTAAACCAAAAACAAGAAATAAGAAATGGACCTCAACATTAGAACGCACAATATAAAAATGCAAACTACTTAACATACCCTTCTAATCAACGAAATTGTACAAAACAAAACCACAATGACAACTACCCCAAAACATTATCAATACCTCACTACACAACTACAAAAAAACCAACACCTCACCAGAAACTTTTCAACAACTTTTTTATGAAACAAAGGAAACCTACAAAAACCATTCATTTATCTACACGGACGGATCTAAACAAAACTCAATAACAACATTCGCTATAACAACAGAAACAGAAACACTACATAACGGCCGCTTGCCACCTGACTCCTCCATTCTAACTCCTCGAAGCCGTCAAAATCGTGATGAATAAGAGAGGAAAGTTTGTTATCTGCTCCGACTCTCTGGGAGCGATAGAAGCAATCTGCAACCCATTAAATATTCTGTATATTATAAAATTGCGTAGTCGAAGGCCCCGTTGCCAGCACTACAACCCTATGTCAGTATTAGTTTTGTAAACTTTACTATCATCTTTAGTAAATAAATAAATAATAAAAACACATTTTCGGATAAATCAACCGATCGCTTATATTGTAGGTATGTATAGTTGTGCATTCTTAATGAAATTAAAACCATAATTCTAAAGTGCAAACAAAACAGATATATCTCTAAATTAATAAAAATACGTTGAAAATCAGAGAAGTTATTTGCATATTTTTAAAACTATTTTATGTTATTTTGCATATTTTTATGTATTTTGCATATTATTTTCATATTTTAAGAATATTATACTTTGCATTTTTTGCAAATATGCAGAAAATTTTAAAATATGCACGCTGGTTTCAACTTTGGTGTAATCAGAATTGAACTATGTATGTATAAATGACATATGCAAATATGCAAATTCCGAGGTCTAGTGATCATGCCTTTTAACATATTTGTCTAAATTTTTAAAATAGCGTTGGCCGCATAAAGAAGCGTTTCAAATGCGTTCTTTTCTCAAATATGATCTAAAAATAAAAATCAGGTGTGGGGGCCGGTGGATCACAAATTTCAAGGTTGTATGTGCTATTGTGTTCTAGCTTTAAGTATACGTCGGACGACACCTCAATCATCCCGATTCGATACTCCTTCTAAAGACAGTCAACAAACAGGATTGTAACGGCCCTTTGCAAAATAAAAACTTTTGTCCCGTTGTTTATCTGACTGTTTGTCGTTCTGGATCAAATCTTCAATAAAATCACTTTTATTTTATTATATTATTTTACCGCTAGCTTGGTGCAGAAACCGCTCAAAAAAAAAACTATATATATATATAAATTAAGTCGATTATTACCTCCAGTTAGCTAACCTACTCACAACATTTTAAATAATATATATATTTTTTAAAATATTATTAATCGTTACAAGTTTTGATATCAGCATTTTTTTTTTTTTTTTTAATGCGATTGACACTTTTGTCTTTGATTGTTTAGAAGTGTTTTTGCTTTCCATGTACATATTTTAATGGCTTTGCCATCTAAGCACTATCACTCACCTGGTCGAACGGAGCTGTTGTTGGTAAACATTCATTTTCCAAATCCGCATTCAATGGGCGGTCGTCGAAACACTCCGTGCATATGTCATTAGGCGGCGTCATTGACTTTGTAAAATTGCTGCTCAAATTTATGATATCGCAGGTGTGGCCCTCGTCACTGCTCTCGTTGGCGTCCGACAGCGCTGGTTCCATGTCCAGAGCGTAAGCCGATTTTTGACGCACCTGCTGATAAGGCGCATTATGGCCAACGGATCGCACGATCACTGGCTGTTGCTTAAGACCCGACCGGTCAGTTATCAGTTTTACCTCGCAGGGTCTGTAAACATGATTAGCTGCCTCGTCGCCGCCGTCTGTGAGGTTATGGAGAAGATTGTCCCGAGCGTAATTACCCCCGGAAATCTTGGCCGACGGGTGCGCGTACCTGGACATGTGAAGCGTTGCCTTCGTAATTGCGTAGCCCAAGAAACCAACTCCCAACAGCAAAGCTCCCCAGAAACCAAGGGGGTTGACCATAGGCAATATATTCAGGTAAAAGTTGAAGCGTGAGTCCAAAGAGTCCGGCAGCCTTGGCATCATCTAAAAATGCAAATTTAAATTAATGGTTTCTATCCTATTGACTTAATGAAGTGGTCCGCACGGCACTATTCTCTGCCAGCAAATGCACAATGCAGAAGTAAAGAATCAGTGGATTGTAATTTTGTGGATGAAGGTAGTCTTTCTTAGAGTTTAGTAGCTATTTTGATGCCATATAGCCTCGTACTGACATTGACGAAAATCATTTTTAAGCAGTGAGAGAGAGCGTGAGGTCAATAGTCGGTAGCGCTGTCTTAAAGGCCGGGACGCAAACGAGAGAAAGGAATAGCAGAAAGTCGTATACAGTTACCATATGACGCGAAGGAAGAGTGGGGTGATGAAAGGAACATGGAATTTAAAAAGGCAGGTCTCTCTCTTTCTTTCTCTCTCTCTCTGTCTCTCTCTCCGCTCTCTCTCTCTCTCTCTCTCTCTCCCTCTCTCAGCTACTTAATGCGCAAAGAGTTAAAAATAAACGTTATATTTAATGACTCATACCTCCGACACTTTGAAATTTTTCAAACCTTTCCAGCTGCTCTTTTATTAACCAAAGATTGATACATGTAAAAAAAAAAAGTTTTTTCACTTTAACCTATAGATTCCTCAGAAAAAATTCGGTAATTCTCTATTAACGGAGCCCCTTCCAAAAAAAAAAAAAAAAAAAACCATAGATAGGGGGTACTTCAACTAGCATTTGGGTATCAAAATTATGTTGGGGACGCTCTTAGTTTAGCCACAACAAATCTTTAAAGTTTTGCCTAATTCC
>VNJZ01004117.1:0-10482 GCA_008042795.1 Drosophila asahinai | reverse complement strand
TCCGATTTTAATGAAATGAAAACCGTAATTCTAGAACCATAAAAAACTGCTATATCTCAAAATTCATAGAAATACGTTGAAAAACAGAGAAGTTCAAATTTTTTTTACATTAATTTCACCATCATTCCTATGGCAGCTTTAGAATATAGTAGTCCGATTTCGATCGTTCCGACATATATACTGCGTGCTAAAGAAATATGACTATGCTGAAAATTTCAGCTCGATAGCTCAAAAACTGAGAGACTAGTTTGCGTAGAAACCGACAGACAGACAGACGGACATGGCTAGATCGACTCGGCTGGTGATGCTGATCAAGAATATATATACTTTATGGGGTCGGAAAACTTCTGGGATATTCTGCGTTGCTTACTTTGGGGTTTGTCAGCAAATTTAAATTTCACGAAATTGACTAACAATATTCTCTCGCTTTGCCCAGTAAGCGTTTCTAAATGCTTGAATCTAACTGTCTTCCAATGGCTGTTAAGTGAACATATTTGAGTGTGCGTGCGTATTTGTTTCTGTGTGCCGTTAGGCCAGGTCTCCGTTCTTGTGGGTTTTTATACTCCCTGTTGGATATAAGGGTATTATAACTTATTGTCATCCGAAAATGTATGTAACAGACAGAAAAAGTCATCTTCGAGCCCATAAAGTGATTATATTCTTTATCAGCATCATCAGCCGAATTGATCTTGACTTGTCCCTTTGTTGGTCTGTCCATATGAAACAATAGATCTCAGACACTATAAGAGCTGGAGCTGAGAACATATTTTATCTGTTCGGGGTAGATCAAGTTTGTTTTAGAACTTAGCATGCCCTCAACTTCCCCACAAATCATGAAAAACATATATCAAAGCTGTAGTCTTGAATAGGTTAAATATTATGTAGATAAAGACATTTGTGAAAACGTACCTAGAAAATTTAAGTACAATTAGATAATAACCATGGGAGTCATAAGGCACTAAAGAACACCGATTGAAAATATATATTTTCCTTTTAAGAATTTATTAATCTTAGTTGGGGTGTTCCCTATACGTCTAACTGACTAACTGACTGAATTTATCGAATAAAAAAATCGAATCGGAGACAGCTGTTCCATACAGCTTGCATTTTAATGCAATATCTTTGTTTTTTGAGTAGAACGCTTCAGAGTCATCCGTTGGCTTCTCCGCCAGCGGAATTTCGCTGCCATCGACATACCCAATGCAAAATGGTAAACCAAAAGTAATTTCGTTTTAAAACGAGCATTTTAATTCCAAGAACAACCAAAAGTAATTCTAAACGTAAGCCAGAACTATTTTACTTCAAGAATAAAAAGATTCTTAGTATGGGAATGTGGGAATGTTTTTAAATTTTTTTTTCTTGATTCAAACATTTATCTTCCTCTTTTAAGCAATTTTGTGGTATTAAATAAGATAAAAAAGTCTTAAATATAGAATGAACAATATCTGGAACCTAGATAAATATTCTTAAATTAAGAACAAAACAAACTGACGCTACTTTTATGGCCAAAAGGCCATAATTTTTAAATTCTTTACGTTTTTTTATCAATCGGAATAAGTCTTTCGGAGCGTCTTGTTAAGGTAAAGGCGTGATAAAGGCTTTTTTGAGCTCGGCGGTCCATTGAAAGCCGCCTTTATCTTTGAATTTAATGCACAAACCTTTGAGTACCGGGTATCTCACAGTCGTGCACACACAACCGTAGCTTTCGTCCTTGTTGGCTTATTTTAGTCGAATTTAATCGAAGCACGTAGCGTAAACTTGGCAATAAATCCGTAAGCCCAACCGTCCGTGGCCCTGTGTCATTCAGCTCGCACCCTCTCTCTGCCTGACTTACACGCATCCCGCTGCGAAACACGTGGCGTATTAACAATATCGACATGAGTAAACAAATGCCCAGGGGGGATCAGAAGAGGATGGAGAAGAAGCTAGATTGCTTCAAGTAATTTATATTTTTCCGAGTTGAGCTTTACACAGTTTTTCTCTTCTCGCAGCAAGTTCACCAGAAATTAACACAGATGCTGCATAATCTGACATATCTTGATGAGACGGAAAGAGGACTGAAAACGGAAGAGCCACCACCCAAAGGACATGTGTTAAGAAGCCTTATCACAGTCATTAGTAGCCAGAATGCCGAACCTCCATCACGTCGACTACAATCGAAAATATTCCGCCACGGAAACGATTCAGGTAAGTTACTTCTGCTCCATACATATGTATATGTATGTATTTCCTTAGAATTTAAGTGGAATTGCCCTATGTAGAGCATTAAAAAATGCAACTTGAGTGCGGTAATTAAAAATGAACCGAAGAATTTATGAGCTGAGAACATGGCACGCGACCGTATTTATCCCAGCAATATTTCACACGAAGGACATGCGGGTCAGGACATCGTTCGAATAGAGACCTTAACATCGTATTGCTCCTTGACTTGACTGATGTGCACAGTTACGTTTCTGTTTACGCATAGCTAAACAAATTAATTGAAGAGTTTTCGTATTTTTCCGAAATTGGGGAGGGTGTAACATTGGAGCAACCCCAAAACACGCCTATCGTCTCGCTAAATGCTGTCATACATTTTCAACTAGCAATGAAACATTCCTTCGGCAAAAATGTTGTACTCCATACTCTGTAATTACGGGGTAGGTCTACTATCGCAAAAGGGTTGTCTTGGAATATATAAAGCTACAACAGTTATTTTGATAAATAAAATAACAATGTTGCATATTATATTTTACTTATCAATTGTTTGAGCCCAATAACAATTTTTTACATGCATTTCAAATTACCATAATTACAGCTGGAGTGAAATTAAAACAGCCTTACAGGAATTAAATGTCATATACTATTACTTATCCTTTTTTTTACTGTTAAACATTTGTTTTCAGGTTTTAATATTCTCAGGCATCCATTTGGTAAATAAATTATACATTTCCAGGATAGAGTATGCAAAAATGTTTAGCTTATATTCGATTTCTTTGGTTTGCATGTTGTCTCAGCTTGGGATGTTTCCGCTTTTCCCGGCCAGTGTTCTCATTTTAACACAAAAGGAAAATCGCACACAGAAAGAATTATTGTATCTTAAAATTGAGAAGTCGCGTTCTCAAATATGTACTCCTCTCATTATACCCTTGCAGAGGGTATTATAATTTTGCCATGATATTTGAAACGCAGTGAAGGAGGCATCTCCGACCCCATAAAGTGTATATATTCTTGATCAGCATCACCAGCCGAGTCGATCTAGCCATGTCCGTCTGTCTGTCTGTCCGTCTGTCGGTTTCTACGCGAACTAGTCAGTATAGTCTTATTTCATTAGCACGCAGTATATATGTCCGAACGGCCGAAATCGGACTACTATATCCTATAGCTACCATAGGAATGATGGCGAAATTAATGTAAAAAAATTTTAACTTCTCTGCTTTTAAACGTATTTCTATAAATTTTGAGATATAGCAGTTTTTTATGGTTCTATAATTACGGTTTTAATTTTTTTAAGATCGGACAACTATATCATATATGAAAATGTAAAATTCTATATGTAAAATGTAAAATTTACAAAATTCGATATTTTTTTAACATTACAAAAATGGTTCGATTTTCAATGATCCAATTGCAGACTGCAAGGGTATACCAACTTCAGTTTACCGAAGTTAGCTTTCTTTCTCGTTTTAAGAATGAATTGGCCAAAAATTCTTCTTCTCACTTTGAGTACAAAAAAGTTCAAAATGAATACAAAAGTACTCAACACCTATTCGAGAGCAAATATTCTCGAATTGAAGTGGTTTTATCCTTAAATTAGAGATGGGGTGAGATGGAAAGATCGGCAGAGTCCCTCTCCTCTGATTTGTTTTTAAATTAAGTACATTTTGAACTTTCGTTGACCATACCAGTTCTAAAAATTTCGATTTCAAGATAATCGTAAAAATCGCACGCGACTCAGACATAAGTCACTTTGAAGAAAACCTGTTCAAACACTGATTTCAGCGTAACCTTAACGAAGATTTTTAATAAAAGTTACTTATTAATATTTCTTGAAAATGTACTTTGTACGACTCAAAAATATTAATGAAGATTTTTTTTTTTAATTTATTTAAATTGCAATGAAATACCGTCAGAAAAGTTCACCATGGTTGCTGTTGCTTTTTATTCCTTGCACTTGATTTTTTTCTGTTTGTCCTTTATATAAAACGTGGCTCTCGGTGGAAAGAGCCTCCGAATATAAAACTTGATTAAGTAGTTTCTGCTCCTTTTTATTTACACAATAAAATCATATATTTTTTTACCAGTGAAAAAAACATACCGTCTGAATATTTCTTTCAAACGCAACGCTGTTGCTGTAAGCCCTTGTTTCTAATGGCTTTCTGGTAGGAATGATAACATGGCTTCAGCGAAATGTCAAGACAAGCTAAAGAGTGTAGAAGGACAACACCATCTCAGGTAATTGCATTATCAAGCCGGTGAAAAAAATGTATATAAATAGTTACTAGCAATCCCCCAGCGACTTCGCCCGCTGTATTATTTAACTAAGTTTCAGAACTCGACGTTTATATGACTATCAAATAAATGTAGAAATACTGGGTTAAATGGAACTACACACAAAAAAAATCTAGGTGAAATCAACTATTTTATTGTTAAAACAGCGCCAGCCTAAGAAAAATAGTTGTTTTACTATTTAATACAAGAACTTCAAAATAATAGTATATTGACCATAAAGAATGTTACATTTACATAAGAATATTAGTTTATTCATGTATAGATTCAACACTCCCCTATTAAGATTACATTTTTGAATTCTTAACATTTTTATACTCGGTACACATAGGGTACAAGGGTATTACAAGTTAGTGCCAACCGAAGATGTATGTAACAGGCAGAAGGAGAAATCTTCGATCCTATAAAGTATATATATTCTTGATCAGCGTCACCAGCCGTGTCCGTCTGTCCGTCCGTGTGAAACAACAGATCTCAGAGACTATAAGAACTAGAGTTACCAAATTTAGTGACAACATTGGAATCTGCATTGCATGCAGATCAAGTTTGTTTTGAAATTTGGTCACGCCCACTTCCGCCCTCAAAAATCATAAAAAACGTAAAATAAGCTATACTCGTTATTTTCGGGTTAAAGTTAAGTTAAATTAATAGGCTCGAGCAGACGTTTTCTAAAAATTTCAGTAAGATCGGATGATAAACATGCGAGATATTAGCAATAAGGTTAGAATTTTAACACATTCCCCTAAGGCACTGCTGTTGCAAGCTGTAGCCGACAGGTGACGCAATCGAGCCTTGGCCGCGCGACATAATGGCGCCAACTGCAGAAAAAATGACAAAAGAATACACGTATAGCAAGAAATGACAAATAAAACATAATTCATTTTTTGACGCCGATCGTGCGGGTTTTTATGTGTTCCTATAAAATGTATCATTCATATTTAAGTATGATATTAAATTATTTAGGTCGGGAGCTAATTCGAGAGGCGATTTATTTTAAAAAGTATCGAAGTAGACTATTATAATGTATGTATAATTTTTAAATTTAAAAAAAAAAGTATTGTCAAATTAAAGCACTACTTATTCGTCGCAAGATGTACAGCAATGGTTGTAGCCTAGTAGTCTGAGTGGACTTTGCACTGTTACTAGGAAGATCGGAAAGGGGTTCAATCCTCACAAAATTCAAATCAAAAATTTGTTTTTTTATTTTGTAATGTTGTTATCTATACATTTAAAATTTTTTTGTTTTAGGTAATTTAATTATTTTACTTGTTTACGTAATTCGCAATAGGTAAATTGGCTTGAGCCAAAATTCGAAATATATTTCTCAAATTTTAAATTTATTTTATAAAATTATTAACATGAAAGGAAACTAACTTTGGTTACCTGCTGTTTGTATATATGTAAGTGCAGTATGCAATTGTATTGCATTGAAAATCGATAGATTTTGGTAAAATTTAACAACAGTGTATTTTTGTAAATTTTCATAACACTTACCTACATTTTTACATTTTCATATAAATCAGACGATCTATTCTATGGCAACTAATGTTGATCCAGCTTGATCAACTCGGCTGGTGATGCTGATCAATAAAATATGTATATTCTACCAACTGCAAACTTTATGGTGTCGGAGATGCCTCCTTCTGCATGTTACTTACATTCTCGGCTTGCACGAAGTTATAATACCCTTGTACCCTATGTGTACCGGGTATAAAAAGTTTATAGCCGGGCCGGCAGTCAAGAGGCTACTACAGGAGGATACTCATTTGGTTGGAAACCGCTGGCCAAAGATGCATCAAGAGTACTTTGAAAAAATGGGAAAAAATTGAATTTTTCGGACTTCTGCTAGGCGGATCAAAAAATCCTTTCTAGCGTGCATCTTTAACCAAAAACGAACACAACAAAAAATCAAGTCGATTTAGCTGTTAAAGAAGCGATCGTTTGATATACTATATGTTGTATATTGTTTCAATTTCAAAATGTGGGTATGCCTTTTTTTTCAGGGCGAAAAAAAAAACAGATGTGGCCGAGTTGATATGGAATGTCCCTTATGTATACTCGATCAGCCAATCTAAGTCGGTTTGTCTGTCTGTCCAATCTATATTTAAATATTTTTGAAGTATTTAATTCAAAAGCGTTTTTACCTTTGAGTATATAAGGCGGCAGTATACCCATAGACGCCGTAGCCCATTGAAACTGATTAAAGAAACGCCTCTAAACACTTCCTCCTCGAAAAGTAATTTCACTTTTCGTCGCATATGCTGCCCGCTTGGAGCTGCCCTTTTTGCTTTTGCAAAACAAACAACATAAATATGGATTTCTCATTAAAATGCCAAAGTTATGCCGGCACGTAGATGGGAATACTGGGACTCCTGTGAATCCTGGGAGAGCGACGCCTGCGCCTGCAGTTTGTTGTGCTCTCACCAATGTCAATGTCGCTCTCAAAAGATTTTCCCATTGGCATTTCACCGTTCTCTTTATGTCCAAGTCACGTGCTACCATTGAAGGAATTTCATTGCCGGCTGGCTCGTAACAGAGAGGAAAATTACGGAACGGGAACCGGGGACGAGATAGAGCGCTTCTCTTAACACTCAGCCAGGACAATGTGGCGCATTTGTCATGAATCGGATTTCCGGTATTGTCGACGCTGTCTTTGCCACCCCACAGGATACCATCCTACGCTCTGGACTTTCCCCCAGAAAACTTGTTCAATTTTTTATAAAAGAGCTTTGGAGGCACTGAGCAGTGCTGTCAATTTAACCTTTTTTCTGGATTTTAATAAATAAATTCCTTGGGATTTTTAAGTGACTTTCTTGTTAAAATATGTGGATTTTTGGCTATCTGAATGAAGTTTGCAGATAGTATTCTACTCTTTGGCGGCTAGTGTATACATATGTACATATGTATGTCGGAATGGCCGGAATCGGACCACTATATCTTAAAGCTGTCATAGTAACTTTATGCCAAAAATGTCAATTTTCGCTATTTTTGAAGATATTGGGCTCAAATTAAATATATATATATATTAATTATATTATAGGTATACATTTTAAATTTGATGAAAGCCGCAATAGCTGTTTTTTCGGTTAATTTATACGAAAATGTAAAATGTGTAGGTAAATGTTATAAAAATGTGAAAACTTCGATATTTTTAAAATTGTATCAACATGGATCTACTTAATGATCCAATTGCAGACTGCAAGGATATACAAACTTCGGCTTACCGAAGTTAGCTTCCATTCTGGCTTTTGTAATAATTTTGCTTTTCGTATACGAAAATACATTTCTGTAACAGCTCTGACATCGTCTAAAAATATATGAATTATTTTATTTTCTTATTAAGAATTTGCCACAGATCAAGTTTGTTTTATAATTTGGCCACGCCCACTTCCGCCCCCGAAAATAATAAAATACCTTATATAAGCTATAATCGTAATATTCGATTTAAAGTAAAATACATAAACTAAATAAATAGGATTGTCGTCGGTCGTTTTCTAAAAGTTTGAGTAAGATCGGATAATAAACTTTGGAGTTATAAGGCAATGAAGTTGGAATTTGTACATAGGGTCTACCAGACACCTTATGCTTGTTGCCAAGGTGCTTGCACCTTTTTCATCAATATTTTTGTGTTTATACTGTTAATTTTTTTTGTTTTTACCAAATATTGAATAAAAGAAAATAAAATAATTTTTTAAGCTAAAAGAATTTAAAAAAAAAAAAAAAAAAAATTATTTTGGTTTTTGTTGGAACTGAACTCGGGCCGATCTCGCAAAACTTAAATGCATTGGCCGCTTAGAGGACTGGACCATTACCGATTTTACATATGGATCGGGTGTTTTCATACTAACTATGCTTCGACAACTGTTGAAAAAAAAATGGCGCCAAAACAGAAGGAGCTTAAGCAAAAAATGACAAAAAATAACACAATTCATTTTGTTCAATTTCGTTGCACTACCCAACTTCGGTAAAACTGAAATGTAATGTATTAATTAAATAAAAAGAAGAAAAAACTAAATAAAAAAGTTAAAAAAAACACACAACAAATAAATTTATTGGAATGAGCGGGACTTGAACTCTTGTTATACCCGGTACCCATAGGGTACAAGGGTATTATGTGTTAGTGCCAACTGAGAATGTATGTAACAGGCAGAAGAAGGCATCTCCGACCCCATAAAGTATATATATTCTTGATCAGCACCACCAGCCGAGTAGATTTAGCCATGTCCGTCTGTCCGTGTGAAACAACAGATCTCAGAGACTATAAGAGCTAGAGTTACCAAATTTGGTGACAACATTGGAATCTGTTGCACGCAGATCAAGTTTGTTTTAAAATTTGGCCACGCCCTCAAAAATCATAAAAAACTTAAAATAAGCTATACTCCTTATTTTCGGGTTAAAGTTAATTGATAAAATAAATTAACTTTAAATAACGGACGTTTTCATGCGAGATACTAGCAATAAGGTTAGAATATTTAACACATTCCCCTAAGGCACTGCTGTTGCAAGCTGTAGCCGACAGATGGAGCAATCGAGCTGACTGCAGAAGAAATGACATTATGGCATTAAATTGTTTAGGTCGGGAGCTAATTCGAGAGGCGATATTTTTAAAAGTATCGAAGTAGAGAATGATAATGTATGTACAATTTTAAATTGCCTTTTAGTGCAAAGCACAAACGTTTAGGTGCCGGGTATCTCACAGTCGAACACCTTCGACTTTAGCTTTCTTACTTATTATTAATTGCACCTAGTAAAATAAGTAAAATAATCTTGCATTACAATTTTTTTTCCTCAATTGTGATATTTTTGTATTGTTTAATTTAACGATAATAGAAGTGGTTTCTTATAATTTTTTTAGAAAAACGACTTCAAGTCTTGAGGTTATTCTCCGACACTAGGTTTAAAGGTTTAAAGATATGTATGTATATGTATGAGGTACGGTGATGGCTCTTGTTTAGACCCTCCTTTCCACTGTATGAACATATTTTATGTACATTCTTTTTTCAAAACTTACATTTGTTTTCCATATTTGGATACCTTGTACTTTTCTAACAAAAATTGCAAAAAACTGATATAATTTATTTAAGCGTTAGGTAGAGTACGAGAATAAATGTAGGTCTATTTGTGAAAAGATACATATCTGCATTTTTAAGATAGCTATCTTAAAGTTACGTCCCTAGCAGCTAAGCATATATTTTTGTATATTGTATTTTAAAACTAAGTTTTAAGGTTAATCAATACATCAGTTCTTATAAATGTCTCTTCTGAATTTTTTAAAAATCCTTTGATTATGCACATACATACATATGTGTGTAAGAACACGGCATCTTGTGTTTAGCTACACTGCACAGTGGTCGCTGCCATAGGCCATAAATCAATAAAATGATTTTGAGCTATTCCAACGAAACCCAATTTTTCGAACAGCTGATTGTCCAAAGTTATCGACACAATACCGTTTGTTTGGCATTTCTAACGGGACTCTCTAAAAATAGAAGGAAAAGAGCGAGCACGTGTTTACGTATTTGCAATTTGCCAGCAGTGAAGTGCAACAACCCAAATTTAAAAAGGCAAATTAATTATAAAACACCCGTAAAATCAATAGAACTCAAATAAATATTGTTCATAGTGGTTTATACTTTAATTATACAGATAAATATATAAACAATTTGTGCTGTGTCTTGTCTATATCTTTTTTTAAAGAAGTGCGTCTTTTTTAGTTTGTTTTGTTGTCCAGTACAAAGTTTAGGTAAAGTGTTAAGTGTTTTCCCCCCGTTGCCCCCCAATGAAGTACACATTATATTATTTATTAATATTTCTAGATTATAAAAATGTTTACTTCAGCTGCGACAACCTGCGTCTGCCCATTTGCCATTGCAAAATTCAACATAACCTCTTTTATTTTCCAGCAGCTCTATCTAGGAGTGACACACTTTTTTGTTCTGTGTCTGTTATGTTGTTGTTGCCGTTGTAGTTTGTTGTTGTTTTTGCGTTATTTTT
>VNJZ01004115.1:0-96641 GCA_008042795.1 Drosophila asahinai | reverse complement strand
ATTTTTGATATTTATAATAAAAATCAAAAAATAACTCTTATTGTTTGATTTTTATAATAAAAATCAAAAAATAACTTTTATTGTTTGATTTTTATAATAAAAATCAAAAATAACTTTTATTGTTTGATTTTTATAATAAAAATCAAAAATAACTTTTATTTTTTGATTTTTAAATAAAAATTAAAATATAATTATTATATTTGATTTTTATTTTTTAAATCATTTTTAAGAGTTAAAATTGACATTTACTTTAAAAATCGCGAAAAAAAGTTTATTCTATCTTAAATTTCGCTGTAAAAAAATATCATATGTGTATTTTTCCAGCACTTCCCAGACGATTTCTAGACCTTTGATTTTTATTAAATCATAACTCTTATTTACGGTCCCTGTAAAAAATAAAACGAAGTTTTTTTTAACATTTTACATAAATAAATAAAGCTGAATGAAGCGAAATTGATTTTAATTGCCAGAAAATACCAAAAAATCCGAATACAACGCCACAACAGAGAAGCAAAGGCTGTGTAACTAAAATACAGAAACTAACGAAAAATTTAAGTGCCACCGAAAAATGTCTTACCCATTAATGTGATTCCAAATAAACCAAATTCGTATTTAATGTAATAAAAATTCGGAGAAAGAAACAAATAAAACTAACTGAAGTTAAATAACATTTAAAGTGAGCTAAAACCAGGATAAAAGCTGAATAAAATCAAAAATCATCTAAAACCCCTTTGGAATCGGAGCTAAGGCTGCGGCTTAATTACGGAATTGAATTATTCCTTTGTGCCAACAGAAATCTCCTAGGACTTTAGCTGCTGGAACATAAAACAAAGCAACAAGGGAAACAATGTTTTAGTTTAAGGTAAGTTTACAAACCTTTGTAATGTTAAGAAATTCAATTTTTTTAGCTTTAATAAGAATATAAAAATGGGTATCTTCTAGTAATCAGCTCTACTTTGCTGGCTAAAAGATATGTCTTACAGTACTTAAATTACATTACATTTCAATCGGAAAAATATTAAATACTGTTAACCTTTGCCCACGTTTCGTGCCACTTGAGGGGATGCTGCGATTCCAGGACCCCACTACGTTGTGCATTCTTTCTCGTTTTTATATATTTTCTTTACGCAACTTTAGCTTGCAATAAAAGTCGTTTGTTGCACTTCTTCTTTTGTGGCTTGGATTAACTAACCAACCCCCCTTATAGCCTCGTTATCCCGGCTGCCAAGTGGCGAGAGCAAGTGGGTGTGGTGGTTATGTGCGGTATGTTGGTAATAAAAGTTTCATTGACTTTTGCACTAGAGTTGACTTCAATGGCTTTTTACTGCCGCTCTCGTTTGAGGGGCCTCTTCCCGGGTTCCATATATCCTGTTTCTAAACAACTTTTCCCCCTTGTTTTATTCCCAGCTAAAGCAAAGCGTTTTGAAGTCTTTCTAAGTCAAATAAATAATTTAAATTTATATTATGCTACTTTACCTCATTTCTTATCCTAACTAGAATTTATTTTGTACCCCTATAAAAAAATATATATAGATTCTAGTCTCAGAAACAACATTTTTGGCTCGTTATTAATGATCCTAGCACTGCTTTGCCTTCTCCACATCCAATTGCGAGTGAGTGGAGCCAAAGAGCCAAAGAAATGGGGAACAAAATTAATCAACAATTTCCGCCATTAAAATGAAACGACAAATTAGCCAGCGATGCAGTTTCTGGGATTTAATTTCCACTTCATCAACATTAAATGAGAAAATAGAGTGCTTGCGTCTTTATTATTGCATTTAGCATTGAAGTTGGACGAAGGGATTGCGAAGCTTTTAGAATGGGTTTAATGAAATTTACAATTTACAGATAAACATATCAGTGAGATATATAAAGTTAAAAAAATGAGAGATGTCTATATCAGTGGTGCTCAAAGTTCTAACTCATGGATCAGAAAAGTTCCATGCCCGGCCTCTGCCGGCACACTCACTCATATATTTTAGGTTTAATTAACAGATTTTTAATAGAAAATAACCATAA
Source organism: Drosophila asahinai (assembly GCA_008042795.1). Taxonomy (NCBI): domain Eukaryota; kingdom Metazoa; phylum Arthropoda; class Insecta; order Diptera; family Drosophilidae; genus Drosophila; species Drosophila asahinai. The sequence continues at coordinate 94,622 of VNJZ01004115.1, read as the reverse complement.
TCTGTATAAAATGACGCCAAGAGTGACCGCTAAAAAATGCCATCGAACGCTGCGCATGCGTGGAGCTCAAATGGTCTTGACATTCGTCAAGTAGCCGTCCGTCTCCGTCTCTGTCTCCATCTCTGCCTCTGTCTCTGTCATGGCACTATCTCTGTTTCTGTCTCTGTGACTGAGCCTGTTCCTGTCTTCTCTCTCCTCCGAAGTTTCAGGTAGCATTCGCTTCTGGGACTTTGGCTCGTGAGCCGCCGAAGTGGTGGCTTTCACCTCATTTCCTCATTCCATCCTTTTGCGCTCGTTGCACGCATTCCCCAGACCATCCTCCCGGAGCCCACCAGTCTCTGTATTAACGTATCCTTGCACTCGGCGAAAACTCGTCATACGTCCTGGAGTGTTGCGCTTTTTTTCGAAATTATTTAAAGAAATTGATTTCTATTTGAACGATTTTCTGAATTCATTTCAATTGCAGTGAGTTGCAACTTGTGTTCAGCAAACGTTTGACTTTGTCTCGGCTCGATGGCTCCTCCTCGACGACTGACATCTGGCGTATGTCTGTATATACATATATATAGAGTGAATCTATGTAAACATAGCTGGTCCAGCTCCATCAGTCAGTGCCCGTGCCTGTGCCATCCCACAACGAGTGTCCCGAGTCCTTTCATTCTGTTCGCCGGCTGTTTGCGGCTGCTGTTTGCATGACTTTCATTTTGAAAACATTTTAATTTAAATGAATTTGTGTAATCGCTTCATTTTGCTCTCCTTTTTTTTGTGTTGAAATAATTTTTGTTGTTGTGCCTGGGCTGTCAACCGGGCGGGCTTGTTTGCTTGTTTGTCACCCCGCTTCTACTACTCCACTTCATCAGCGTGTTTGTCAACACTTTTCATTCACTGGGGCTTGTTGCCTTTCCTGGTGGTGTAGTCTGACAGTCAGGAAAGAAGCAGGAGGAAGGAGCTTTAAACTGCATGTAACTAATTTTTTAAATAATTTTTAAACTCATTTTTAAATGGAAAATTTTGCTGAAATAAACAATTTATAAAGGCGAGGTTTTCATGCTCCTTCAACATGCCAAAATAAATTCATAAATGTTTTAAGTTCACTGCAAATCAGATTTTAATTTTAGTAAATAATTACTTTGCAGTTTACTCAAACAGTTTTTCTTTAAATTAAAATTCTAATAATATGATATGTGGAATGAATTAATCTTTAAACATAATTTCAAAAGAATTACAAAAGCCCTAAGAGTTCAGTGCTTGCTTTAAGGAATTCATTTTACATTCATGAGAATAGTTAAAATAGGAAATGAGTCCATACGCTCTTCTATTAATTATATGTGTGCCTGTTTTTTTTGTTTTACTTTTGATGGCTTTATATATTTTTAACTTGTTTGGCATTTGTTCCAAGTGCCTTTATGTTTGTTTACTCCGCTGTTTACAACTCTCAATGGACTAATGTGTCTAGACGTCGATCGAGTGCAAAACTAAAGTTTGGCCAAAGTTTGGCTTCAGTGATTGTTTGGCTTTTAGGGTCCGAACACCACCCCCTCTTGTGGGGTCGATCACGCCTCGTTGGTGGAGGGTTCTCCTCGCTCGAACCAATTGTTTAAGGGAGTTGGTAGAGAAATCAAGCATTTGGTGATTTATTGGCTTATATATATAGCTTACGAAGCTTGCTTCACTTATTTTTTGTTCTTAAGTATTAATTGAGACTTAAATTCTATTAATACTAAACTATAATTAAATAAACCAAATAATAAAATAATATTTTATCTCAGTGCAAACACACACCTTAGCTTTGCCCCCTCTCTTCCTGGGCAGCTCTGATTTAGAGATGTGTCTGCTCCGTACAGATGAGCCACGCCCCCGAGAGGGGGGGCTATTGAATGGAGGCAGAAATGGAACGGCAACAAAGTGCTTACAAAAAGCTTCTACCACTTTAGATACCGAGGTCCCGGTGTTGGGTGGTCGTAAATTATTATGATTATTGGCAGAGGAGTTAATGTGCAACAGAGCACAGGGCTAAAAGTGCGCTAAGAGCGGGCTAAGAGCTGGATCAGGCCAATCGGCAACTTGTTGGGCTATCGAAGGGTACACTTTGGAATATACATATTCAGAAATTCCTGAAAGACCTGTAATATAAGCTAGATAAACTATTATAATTATTGATTAGTTAGCAAAAAAAAAAAAGGAGAAAATTCAATTTTTTCAATGTTTTAATTTTGTATATTTTTTTGTATATTAAAAAACCTCTTTCTCTGCGTGTACGAGTATCTGTATCTGGGCCTACGAGTGTATTCGTCAGTAATGCCACAAAACGTGCAGCACGATCATGGATTTTTGCTACTGCGAGGAGTGAAGAGGATAACTCTCTGGCGATTCGCGATTCGCGTAAAATTATAAATGAGTCTCTGGGTAGGCGTTTCCCGATATCCGCAACAGGCGTTGGAGGAGCATTCATTAAACGGCTGTCACTTCGATGGTACAAATACATACCTAAACGGCGAGGTGTATCCCAGGGAATGGAGAAAATATTAATTCGTGACGAGAGCCGGGTTCTTACTTGTATAAGCGCCAAAACAAATTAAGAGAACCGAAGAAGCACCACGAAAAAAGGCACATTTTTAACACCTCAAATGTAAAGGTGGACGTGATGAAGCTATTGGATTACACCACACAAAAATCGAGAAAACCCAAAAACCGACAAAACCGAAATGAAAACCGACGAAAAGAAGAGTCGAGAGCCGAGGAGGCTCTCACTGATAATGATCATCAATGCCATATTTAACGCCATTTAGGCAGCAGGATCGGAAAGGCCCACGGGCAGAGCGAGGCGAGGCGAGGCGACCCAGGTTGGCTCTGGGGGCTCCAAGAGGGAGTGTCCGAGGGTGTCTGCACCGAACAATGAAATGTAATGGCAATACGTGCTTTTATTTATAACGGTCTTGAGAGAAAAGAAAAAAACAGTTAGCAGGAATGGGTATATAAAAATGAGAATAAATACCTTTCATATTATTCAAAGGCTTCTTAAGATGCTGGGATATATAAGTATAAAAGTTGAATTATTTCTCCAAGTGCACGGCTGGCAAAGGGCAATGTGTAGACTCGCTCCTTGGTCTATCTTTTCTTTTCTTTTCTTTCTTCCCATCCTATTGCCTTCTCTCGGTTACTTGTTAGCATTTGTAGGCGTCTCAGCCTCGCAGAGTCTTCTGCAGATTCTCCCAGCCAGCCGCCGAGGATATTTATTTCGCTCTAAACGGACAAAAAGTAAATCAGCTGAAAAAGAGGAAACGTGATGAACTCATTTTGTGTGGAGGCTGGCAGCTTTTCCAGCTTTTCTAGCTTTCAGAGTCGTCCCCCAGCCGGCGGCCAAAAAGGAAATACTTTATGGCCATTGATAATTCGAGCCATAATGTGCAACGGAATCGACTCGCTTTACTGCCCGCTAATTTATGTCTGCCGAGGGCCGATGTGGAGGGGCTTTCGTTACTAGATAAATAAATGGGGATTGTGGTATAGAAAAAGAGGTTTTTGTGTGTTAAATAGAGACTCAGCTTGGGGCCTCTGTTCGCTTAGATATATTTATAAATAATATTTATTTTAATATAATATAATATTTATTGTCAATATTACTTTGTTGCCAGCAAATAAGTAATTCGTTTATTTGCCACAATTAATTAATTAAGAAAAATCAAGTAAAGTCGAGTGTGCTCTTCTATGAAAAGTCTTTCAGACAAATAATTATTTTTTCCTTTATATTATGATGCTATATGTTTCTATTTTAATGATAAATATGTTGTAGGAAAATTTTAAAATTCCCTTTGTATAGAATTAATTGAATTCTTATCCTAAATATAATATTTTCTATGTTTTTATTTCATAAACATTTTACAAACATTTTCTACACCTTCGAGCAGTGGTGCCCCAAGCCCCGACTCGCGAGTCATAAAATTTCTCTGTCCGACCTCTGCCGGCACACGCACAGTGTGAACAGAGTACAACTTTTGACTTAAACATCTATTATTTTACTCGTAGATAACTTTTATGCGATATTAAAAATTTTTTTGCACTTTGCTCTATTTCTTACTGACACAAATGCAATTTCAATAATTTTAAGGGGTCTAGGATCCCTCCTTCTCTCCATTATTTACATTTTCGGCTGCCACTAAGTTATAATACCCTTTGCACCCCATGGGTAGCGGGTATAAGAATGCCACAAGTATAAGTGAGAGGGTATTGGGAACCCAGGAATCCCTCGCTAAGTGGCCATCAGTTGTTTGTCGGTTGAGTGTTGGTATGCGATGGTATGCAGCGCCTTACACGCCAAGTCAATTAAATGTTCGCTTCCGCAGCCTGGCCAAAGGGAAAGTGTAGCAACTGGAAGGAGGACTTCCCTTGGGACTAGGGTATTACCAAAAAAAAAGTAACAGGATTTTAAAGATATATCAAGGCTATTTGTTAAGGAGGATTAATCAAGAATTCAAGATTTAGGGCAAAGCTCAACTTTGGAACTTAACCAACTTCTTTCTATAGGAACACTGGACTCCCAATTCACAAGTTAAATAGACTTTAAAGTTATAGATACTTGCAAAAGTGCAATTGATTTGGACGGTGTTTGAAATGGGTTACAAAGAGCTCCCCTTGCAGGGCTCCCCAGGTGCCTGCATATATCAATTGGCGAGGTGCCAAGTGTTGGATGGAAAAGTGCGTGTTGTCGCTTGTTAATTAAATTTTAACGCAACGCACTCCTGGTTGGTTCACCCCTGGATACATATATACAAACATGCATAGACACCCGTGGAAGCCCGGACCCCGGACCATTGACTTTTGTCGTGTGCGCTCTTTGTCAGCGCCACTAAGTTTTGGAGTGTTCCCATGGATTCGGGTTGGAGTCGCGACCTGCCTGAGGCTACAAAAAAAAAAAAAAAAAANGCCTGAGGCTACAAAAAAAAAAAAAAAAAATAGGGACGAAGGATTCGCGTCCCCTAGTCCCCCTGTAGTTGTTTCTCTTTCGGTTTCTGGTTGGCGAAGAAGCGAAAACTTCGATGCTTGAAGGTTTAACGAACTCCGCAATGGATGATGCGAGGGCCACAAACGTCAACGTTTCCTTCTTATTTTGCCTTTGACTTTGACAAAAACAAGAAAAACGTGAAAGATGTGGAATGACACCCGCTGCAAGTGTAATTTTTACTTTTACCCCTAGCTTTGGGCTGGGCTTTCGATAAGGGTTCCGGGGGCGGCGGGCTTGGAAAATCCCATGTGAGCGCCCCACCGAAACACTTGTCCTTATCATGCGGAGTGGAAGTGGGATACTGACGACGACGACGACGACGAGATGATGATATTCATTCATGCCCAAGAGCTACTTCTTGGGGGACATATGTACATGCAAAGACAGGCATCATTAAAAACAGTGGGAATGGAACAGAAAATGCAGGGCTCCGATAGGAAAATTTGGCGCCCAACAAGATTCTTGCTCAATTTAGTTATTTACAGATAATGATGATATTTATTAATGTGCAAAAGCTACTTAGGAAACAGTGGGCAGGAGACAGAAAATATGTAATAAAACTTGGCGCCCAACTAGTCGCCAAAACTTATTTCCTTATTAGAAACAATGGAAATGGGACAGGAAATGCAATGCAAATAGTCTCTAATTCCTTTTCTTTTATTTCTTTAGCAACTTAGGCATTATTTAAGCCATGTATAATTCACATTCTCTGACCATTGACGACTGGGAAGCTGAGCGCCTTAGACCCGGTTAATGACCTTCTCCAGGCCCCAGAAAAAACTCCGCCCACAAGCCCCCCACATGGGTCCAAGAAATTATGCACAAAGTAAAAGGCGCTCGAGTGCACAAAAAAATAAAGAAGATGAAGCTGGGACTGGGCCTGAGACTGGGACTGGGATTGGGATTCAGATGCAGATTCATTTTTTTTCGCTCTCTCCGGATGATGAGAGGAGAAGGTGACCCCTGCCCAATGCGTGGCATGTGGCATTGTCTTGTGACGCTTTTCTCGAGGGGAATAAACGGGAAAACAATGGACTCTGGGAATGTCCCTCCAAACTCAAATCCTCAGCGAAGCGATTATGTGGAGCATGTGACGGTGGAGTGTAGTTTGCTTTTTACAAAATTACAAAACACGGAACAGAAAAAAAAACCCTTTCTCTAGAAAGTAAAGCGAGGAAAGGCCTCAGTTGGTGCTGACAGCTTATAGACAGTTTTATGGCTTATTGTATTTTATTTTGTTTTGTTTTCCTATAGAAACCATTATAACAACCTGATTTATGACGTATATACCTTTTAATTAATATATTTAAAATGATTTTCTAACTTTTAGGATAGTTTTTGCTTGTTTTTAAATTTTCTTCTGCACTTTAAGTGTCGCTTTAAGAAAACTCCCAGAGCAACTAAATCGAAGTCAACTTCAATGGGGAAAACCTGAAGAAAAGGAAGCTTGTGTGCAAAAAAGTGAAAGCGAAGCTATTGACAAAATGTTCAAATGAAAACGACACTTTAGCATGCGCAGAATCCACAGTTTTTGAAGTGAGAGAGAGTGAGTGTGAGGCTAGCCCTAAAAGATGAAAAATAAAATCATGAGTCAAAGGAGGAGCAATGTTGCACACACCATACACACGGCTAAGTACCTACGACCAAGGGAGCTTATCAGGCAATGGAGAATGAATGAAGTTCCAAAAGGGGGAAGTTTCACAGGGAGGCTTACATAGTGCCTGCTATTATCTATCACCGCAACATCATCATCATCTTTAGTGTCGTTAGAGAGATATCACTATCCTGGCTATACAAAAATGCATATCCTCGTGTTCTGGCAACTTCCTCCTTCATTGCAACGTTGATGAGGCTGTCGTCGTGATAAATTGCATCATGTTTAAGTCTGACTTCAGGGAGTTGGTATACGTTTTAGGTTTAATTTAAATGTTTTTCAGGTTTTTTGTAAAAGAATTCAAGAAAGGTTTAATAGATTGTAAAAAAGGACAATTTATAAGTTGTGGAAAATATTAGAAACTTTAATATGAATTTTTGCTTAATAATTGAAAGCTTGATAAGGCTCTGAATAAATGTTGAACTTGTTTAAGGCCTAATTTTGAATGAAATAAATAAACAAATAAAATAAGAAAAGTTAATGCAAATGTAAAACATAAATAATAAGAGCTTATACCTTTATTTAGGTACAGACGATAGTCATCTATATCTTCCTTTATGGTTTTAATTCTTCTCTCTTCTCTATGTGGCAAACAATACTTTCTACATTGTATTATTATAGATATCTCTTAAAAAAAAAACTCCAAACTATAATTATATTTAAGAAACGAACATCAAACGGTAGAAAGACATTTAAGAATCTGGTTGTAGGCCATTAAAATATCTCTTGTGGCCCCCGGAATCGGCTTTATTTTTAAATATTTCGCACAGCTGATGGCGATGGATGGCGAAACAATTTCGAAATATGTTTTCTAATTACTTGTTCGCACTCGGGCATCAGCATGCCATAAATGGAGGGGAGATCCAGGCTGCGTCTGAGTGAATTGGCGACATATAAATGCAAAATGCAAATATGATAAAAGAACATGCTGCACTTCACTCTTTTTTTCTCCCGGGGGCAGCCGCTTTGGTTTGATGGTGCTGTTGCACTTGCTGTTGCTGATGTTGCTGTTACTGCTGCGGATGCTGCTGCGAATGCTGCTGCGAATGCCTGCTGCTGCTGCTGGCTCAGCATATAATTATCGCAATGCGTTTCTGTTTGCCGTTGTTCGGGGGGAGCCGCCATTGTGGCAAAAAACACGCGCCACACAGCCACTTGAATCCGGGGAGGGAGACTCACAAAGAAAGTCTTCAAGCCCTAAAATCGCGTAATTAAATTTTTTTAAAATTAATTTTTTAAGATTTACTATTATTGCATAAAGGTGTGACTTAACTAAGTAATAAACAAGTTAGAATAATAGCTAATTAAGCTTTAATTTATGAAAACTTTAATCTAACTTGGTTGAATGCCTATGAAAATGTGCAAAAAATATGTTGATTAGTAAATTTCCCTACTGAGAAAATATATGAGGAGCAGATCAGTGGCAGATTCCCTACATGAAAGCGAAAGAGAGTTTTCATGTGCTGCAAATTCCACATGAGAGTTGTACATTACTCACGACCTAAAGTTCCTTATGCCTTTCCTTCCTAATGTAATCACTCTGCCTGCTAAAATTACTATATTTATGGTTCTTTTAACCGCAAATGTTACCTGAAAGTAACTTGTTATTGTTGAAATATTAAGTAATAATAAAACAATAAGGAACTTCTTTGGAGCCACCATCGAATCAATAGGTAAAAGTCCCGTGAACCTTCGCCTTTATTAACAGAAAAAGCCCAGGAAGACTTTCTCATTTAGTCTCATTTAGTTCTAGGACGATATAATTTTAAACAGAAGCATAAAACTTGTTCTTAAATTATTATTATCCTAGTTATCTTATTTAAGAGCACATACCTTGTCCAAGAACCGAGAATACTCCACAAGATATAGCCCAAGTTGACAAACTACAAACAGAGGGAGTAACATTAACATACAGTGCACAAAAAATAAACACAGCTACGCACATTTAAAAACTCGAATAAGTGGGTTGAAGCGAGTACAAACAGAAAGTTTATCCTGGAATCCGGAAGCCCAAAGGCTGTCCCCCTTGCATGTACGATGCATGTTGGAGGAGAGCTCCAACAGGGGTTGCCAGATACCACTGGAGGTTCCCCGTTCCGAGGCTCAGGGGAATAGGAATAGGAATACTTGCCCTGCGTTTCGAGTGGCTTGCTCCCTGCCTGGCTCCCTCAGCTCCCTCAGCACCCTCTGCCACACCCACTTTCACCCTTCCGTCGTCCATTGTTGTTGTATCTGACTGTTGACAATGTCATGCGTTAGCGTTAGGGTTTCTTGATGTTTTCCCCCTGAAGTTGGAAGCCCTTAATCCCCTTTAATGCCTCCTCACCTTACCCCGGCCATGTGTGTGACTTCAAGTGCAGCACGCAGAGCTTTAAAAAATTCAGGGAGTAACATCGGGTAAGAAGGGACAGCTTGTGGGGATCCCCTCGATGGGATCCATTCAATTTGTTGAGTAGCTAAATTTAGACGCTAATTTGGGGACCTGCTGTGCCATCGAGATCGTGTCTAGCTCTCCAGACTTGGCTCAGTTTACGAAGAGAAGCTGCGAAGAATTGAGAACGGCGGAGATATGAGAAGAAGCCAAGGGAGAGAAAGCGAAAAACAGGAAAGATTGCCTGGAGATGAGGGTCTTGACTAGAGGATACCTGGTACCTAATGGTATTTCTTTATTATTAGTTCTTTGGGGTGAAGCTGCTTGCTTTGAGGGATAGATCTGCTAGGCTGGTGATTTTTCCAATGAAAAAGTTATATATATTACCAGTTTTATGGAATTGATATACCCCTGAGTTCGTCCAGGGTATTAGAAACAAAAACCAGAACCTGGCTGGACCTCTACTCAAATTACAAACTGAATTTCAATCTGCTACCTCAACGAATCCTTGGGGATATGCACTCAATAGGCTGTAGTCAACTTTATTATGTTATAAACTTGATCTTGATCTTCTTAGTTAAAAAGCTTAAGGTTAAGCCCAACTTATCAAGCAAAACCCTTGAGTAATTCCCCCTGAAATACTTTCAGCTAAAGAACTTCCCTGCCTTTGATTGATTTCATATCATAAACAAGGTCTCATGAGCCTGGCTTTGATTTAACCTTCGCCTTCGAGGTCCTAGCCCATTTATTTTGCGGCAGCCACGGCAGCAGACTCTCCATCAGCGACAGCTGCTGCGCATTCAGCCAGGCCGAGGTCCCGCCACTCATTTACGGCCAACTCATTTCTCGAGACCAGCTTGCGTTTTTTTCAATTACCGCTCGGCCAAGTCTTTGAAGCGGGCCTGGCAAAAAACAAAAAATAAACTTGAACCCTTTTTTTTCTTGCCCATTATATCGTCGTAAGGGGCCGAGACTGTCGGAGACTCGGCTGAATTAGCGGCAATTAATCACAGCGACATGTGGATTGTGGCATGGAATCTCGCGGATCCTGCAACTCAAATGCTAAATACCGCATTTAGTATTTTTTGTAAGGGTTCAAAAGTTCCGGGAACTTGAGATTATATATTATCTAAGACAAGAAATGAAGGTAACTGAGGCAAGACTAGGTTTGGTTTAGTTAGAGGTGCTTCTGAGTTATTTAATGGCAAACTTTTTATTAAAAATAATTAATCTGAATTTATTATAACCTTTTGAATACAATACAAAAATGTGATCAGGAAAAGTAGCTATCATACTTTTCCTGATCACATTTTTGTATTTTTTTGACAATCTGGCATATTATACCCTTGACCAGATGTTTGCAACGCAGTGAAAGAGGCACCTCCGACCCCATAAAGTATATATATTCTTGATCAGCATCACCAGTCGAGTCGATCTAGCCATGTCCGACTGTCCGTCTGTCTGTCTGTCCGTCTGTCGGTTTCTACGCTAACTAGTCTCTCAGTTTTTAAACTACGTGTATCAGGCTGAAATTTTCAGCATAGTCCTATTTCTTTAGCACGCAGTATATATGTCGGAACGATCGAAATCAGATTACTATATCCTATAGCTGCCATAGGAATGATGGCGAAATTAATGTAAAAAAAATTGTAACTTCTCTGTTTTTTAACGTATTTCTATAAATTTTGAGATATAGCAGTTTTTTATGCTTCTAGAATTACGGTTTTAATTTCATTAAGATCGGACCACTATATCATATAGCTGCCATAGAAGCGATCTGTTAATTTATATGAAAATGTAAAATTCTACATGCAAAATGTAAAATTTACAAAATTCTATATTTTTTTAACATTACTAAAATGGTTCGATTTTCAATTGCAGACTGCAAGGGTATACCAACTTCGGTTTACCGAAGTTAGCTTTCTTTCTCGTTTTTTTATATTATTATCGAAGGGTGCTAGAGGGAGAGAGAGCTGATGAGTCTTTTTAATATAATTGTATCATGATCTGTATCATTGAAAGGTGTCTCTGCTGTATTGGCACACCAAACATTTGCGTTGCACTATAATTTCCAACGGGTTTTAGCTATCGGCAAGTAAGCACGCTGAATACTTCATTTTTGATTATTTATTCTAAAAGATAAATAAGTTTGCTCAAAATAAAGCAGAATAGTTTAATAACCTTTTAATTAAAGCTTCCAGTTTTTGTTTTTCTAACAGATTTTTCTTTATTTTTTTTACAGATCCTGGCTTTTGGCGGCGCTGCAGCGGCAACAACATGAGCGATGGAGAGCCTGGGCTTGGGCAGCAGGCGCAACAACGGCGGCAACTCCGCCGCCACGCCCACGGTGGTGCCGTCGACGGCCGGAGGCGGTGTCGGGGTCGTAGGGGCCGGAAAGGTTTTGGTTCATTCCAAACTGAAAACGCAGCCGCAGCAGCAAATCTCCAACCAGAACTATTACACGCAGCAGCAGACGCAGTTGCAGCGCCTTAAACAGCAGCAACAAAAATTGCAACAGCAACAGCAACAGCAGCAGCAGCAGCAACAGCAGCAGCAGCAACACTGCCTTCAGTTTCCGCCTCCGCCGGACTACCCGCCACCCAAAACGGTAGCTGGTTCCCCGGTAAGTGCTGGTTCCATCAACACCCAAAATCGACGGCAGCAGCTGCCCCGCTATCCCGACCCGGATCCGGATGCCATAGAGGTCTGCAATGATCCCAGGCAGGAGCTGTCGCCGCATCACCTCAAGCAGCTGGCGGCGCGGCATAGCAAGACCCTGGGCAGGCTGCAGAGCTCGCTGGCTCCGCACCATGACTACTCGTATGCCTACTACGAACCCGGCGCCGCCATGAGGCACTCGAACGTGCCGGTGGGCACGGCAGCCTCCTCGGCAGCCGCTTCGGCGGTGGCCAGTGGCTCCTCCCCCACCGCTTCGATGGATGGAGCAGAGCTGCCACCGCCGCCGCCGAACTCCATCCGGGCGCTGCTCTCCAAGGGCAAGAAGAACAAGCAGCTGGTGAGCCCGGCCACCCTGCAGTCGTACCAAACGCGCTACCACAAGCTGGCCAGCACGAAGATGGGTCAGAGCGAGAACTTCTACGAGGAGATCAATGCGGCTGCCCTGCACACCACCAGCACCGGCAGCGCCATTAGCTCGCTGCAGAGCACCGTGGGCTCCCAGTCGGCGGGTTCCCTGTGCCAGACCATGGTGGAGGAGGAGCTGCGGCGAGTGCAGAGTCGGCACCACAAGATCCTTGGCGAGCTGAACCTTAGTGTGGAGGCCATGCTGATGCCGGAGAGCCCGCCCAAGTCCATGGAGCAGCAGCAGCAGCCGGCGGCGAATGCACTGCCACCATCGGTGGAGCCCAGTGTGAGTGTGACGGCGGCCAGCGGACAACCACCGAACATCCTGGCCCGGCTCACCTCCGCCTCGGCGGACAATATCTGTGATAGGAGCGAAGGAGGCCAAAGGCCAAAGCCCAGTCATGCCGTCACCTGCGGTGATCTGGACAGCGGCTTTAGCGGCAGCAGCGGCGCCAGCTACATAGGAAGCCTGCGGCTCAGCAAGACGCAACACATCAAGTGTGCCCGGCAAGCGCCCACGGCGGTCACCCAGAGCTGTCGGTCATTCCAGCGAGCGGCCACCGTGTACGATGAGACGGGCATGGGTCTCGGCATGGGACTGGGTTCGGGTTCGGGAGCGGGAGCGGGCTCGGGCAGCACCAGCAGCAGCGGCGGCGGCGGCGGGAGCAGCTTTCTTGCGCGCGCCTCCTGCGGCCGGAGAATCCTCAGCTGCGCCAGGATACGGGCAGCCGAGGATCCGGGACCCAACCACCGGATGGGCGGACACCAGACCATGCCGGCGGCGCAGGCCACGGCCACGGAGTCCAAGGCGAGGAGCTTTTGGAGTCGCAAGGGATGGCGGAAGCTGCCGGGATTCTCAACCTCCACTTCCAGCATCAACGATGCGGGTCTAACAGGTGAGTCTGAAAATATTTATGGGGAAATTATGAAGAAAAGATTTTTCTATTTTAGAAAAGATATATCTATTTTTTTTGTATATTGAGGAAAAACCTGAATTATTTACTATTTAAATGAATATTCAGATTCCACTTGTCTAGAAAGCGCCCCCTGGCGGCAATGCTTGGCCACAGCTTTCAAGAGACACCGCTAGTGGCGCCACTCTTTGCTATACTCCTTGCACTTAACCTATTTTCTTTAACTTAAAATAATATTTTTGACTCTTTTTATTAATTTATTTTTTACCATTACTAAAATTTAATTTTTCAATAATATTCATAAAGTGGTAACACTACAGTGTGTTCTGAAATCTATCTTTCGCTGTTAGTATTGGGTTCTTAGCTTTCCCGCCTAGAGGGAGCCACCTTATGTAGCGAACAGACTGTGTAAAATATCATGCACTTTGGAAAACTATATTAAATAATAGTTTTAGTATAATTAAAAATGACAATTAAAATATTATTATATAAAAATAATAAATAAAAGTAATAACAAAACTAATAATAAATAAATAATTAAAACCGAAAATAATAATATAAATAATAAAATACAAAAGTAATAAAAAATCAATTAAAATATTTATAAAAAAGTATGTATAATAATTAATGTTAAAATAATACCAACATTAGTTTGCATTCAGAGATTAAACAATGTCAAAAACCGCTCCTTTGTAAAATGCGTGTCAATAAGGACTTTTTACGAGTTTATATACATAGGCTCCAGAGTTTTTGACAAATGTAAAATGTTATTTTTAAACTAAATAATTTATAATTAATTAGATAGCAAAAATCCTTAAAATATGTATCAAAATATGAATTATTAATATAAATAAATACGTACTCAGCACTCAGGTCATTAAGACTTGGTTTGAGGGTTTCTGCCACATGTAAATTTGACTTGAATGAATTATTTTTAAAATTCATCAAAACAAGCAAAATTATATTGATTCACCTGTAGATTTGAGAAAAAACAAACAGAACTGGCTGGAAAATCGGCTTATTTATTTTTTATCAGCGGCTTCGCATGCGGAGCGAACATCAGTGAGCAAGGCGAACTCGGTGCCGAACGAACCCCAACGATCCATATGAGTCTGAGTCTTGGGCACATGCTCCGCTGGCTCCAGTCTCGTTTTATTATTATTGTTTTTTTTTTTTTTTTTGCTATTGCTTTTTTCCATGTTTTTTGTGCTGTTTTTTTTGGGCCTTTGCTTACTTACTTCGGTGCGCTGCGCTTCGGGTATGCGATACGATACGATACGTTTGGAATGGATTCGTGGACGCGGTTTCAGTAGAATCGATCTTGTCGCGGATGCTGCATGCTTTTTTTCGTGTGTGCTCTCGATTAAGCGCGGGCTCTGTGCTGATTTTCGATTAATAAATAATGGAAACTATTTTTTTTTTGGCAATGCTTGTGGGAGAAATTCACCTGAGATATAGTGACTTGAAATAGAAGTTTATAAACGAATTTGAGCTTGAAAAATATCAGTTATGACAATGAGAAACCAAGTTAAGCCGGGAATTTAATTGATTTAAGGAAAGATAGAAAGATGACCTTCCAGCAGCATCAGCAACAGCAGCAGCAACACTTGCTGCGCCGTCACAGCAATCTGGGTCTGCCGCATCAACATGCCGCTGGAGTTATCCTGCTAAAATGTAGGTGAAATCATTCATTTAATTCTTCTATTAATTTGAGACAATAACCTAACGAAATACGTGCCATACCAGCTGTTTTTTAGATGAATCATCATGGCTTTATCCCCTATATGTACGCCGTAATTGGTTTCAAAACACTTTCAGCTATTTCTGTGCGTAATCGTGACTCACTTTTAGGCTGATTTGTAGTGCTGCCAAAAATACAAATCTATTTATACGAGCTTAGCGCGTAATTAAATAGGACAAAAGCGGTTAGAACAAAATAAACAACAAAAATGTAACATATAACTTAACTTTAAAGCCTTAAACGTATTTGAATGATTTTAAAAGCTACAAACTTGTCTATTCTTTCTCATATTAATAGCACAAAATGTAAGGAAACTAGGAGAACATCACTTGAAATTCAGCAAACATAAAGAAAATAGCATCAAGAACATGTGTAGCAGCCGGAAAATAAGCAATAATAAAAGCCAACTTCTGCAGAAGACCAACAACCATAAGAAAATAATACTTATAGCTTCCAATTTAAAGGGAAAGCGTCTCTATTTATAAGAATATTTTAATAACTGAATTTTAAAATTACCCAATTCTCTAAAATAATATTACAAATAATTTTATTTAGATTTTTTTCCTGATTCACTTTTTTCCACAAACAAAAGTAAATTAAAATACATTTCAAAGTGCTTTTTGCACAGTTTTCGCTGCTCTGCTCTTCACACTTTGCATTTATTCCTAGATTTCTTTCAATTATTCATCACTCAAATTGCGAAAAAAGTGAAAAAAAAAGGGAAAAGTAAATAAGGAAAATAAAAAAACGATTTATTATTATTGCACTTTTGTTATCATTTTTATTCGCAGTTATTGTCCATTTCGCGATTGTCGCTGGCTTTTGTGTTCGAAGCTGCTGATGTTGTTGTTAATATTGTTAATGCTCTTAGTGTTGTTGTTGATATTGTTGTTGATGTTGCTCAAGTTGAGGCTGAGGCTATGTCTGTGGCTTGTGGCTGGCATTAACAGCTCGTGTTTGAGTGGTGCGTCTAAGCACTCGTTAATCACGGTCGCCAAAGAGTCTCCTCCTCGGTGGGGAGTTTATTTCCTTTTCTTTTCCCCATTTTGTGACATTTTTCTCGGCTGTTATTATTGCCGAGAACAGCTAGTTAGTTAGTCTCTCCCCTTAACCCACTTAGGCTCTCCCCGCAAATCAGGTTGCAAGTTTGTCATGTACGACACGAAAATCGTGTAGAGTCTGTGCTTAGTGAAAGTATTTTGTTGGACACAAAAAATAAATAAACTAACTAAGCAGTAAACGTAAAAAGGCTTACTTAATATCTAATTTGAAAAACACACCTGGAAAAACAGTAGCTAAAGCCCCCCAAACATAAATAATTTACGGGCAAAAAAATTAAAGACAACAACGAGGAACAGCGACAACACCTTTGTTAACGATCCACAGTGGCCACAGAAATTTGCATAACAACAAGCTGAGCAAGCGGACAATATGTGACCGACTATCGGTAATCTCAGCTAATCTGGAATTATAACAAAAAACCCAACCAGACAAAGCGCTATAAACAATAAAAAAATGCTGTAGTTTACAGACTAGAAAATACCCAAAAAATGTAATTAAAATCCAAGCCAAAGGAAAGTTTTAATTGCTTTCCTTATTATTTATTATGAAAAATCCAGATTTACTGATTTTAAATACATTTCCTTTGTAGGCCATGGCCAAGATGATTAATGGCCAAATATTTTGTATTTTTTATGGTCATTACTTGGCTGCCGGTGTTGCTTCTGCCTGCGTGCTGTCAATATGTCGGCGGTGCGGACCCAGTTAGCAACTCCTTCTGGCCTCCTTTTAGGCCCCCCTTTCGCACCCCTTTTTCCTGCTGTCTCCACGTCGTCCAATTATCGCTGTCAATGCCAATTGAAAGCCATAAATTTGTCTAATTTCGGTCCACTCTTTTTTCGGGGCCAATTTGAGGGGCTAAGCGCCATAAGATCTATGTGGAATTGCCAATTGGTTTTCGGTGTTGACACGATTAAGCCGGGCCGCCGTCACGAGATTTCAGAATGCCGGCCTGGCGGGTTACGGTGTGGAAGAAATAGGGTATTTATCGGGGCAATTTATTATATTATTATGATTTGTTTTAACTTTGCTGAAGTCTTGTCAGGTTTCCCTATGATGTGGGGCTTATTTTTAATGTAAAGTACATTTTACAGGATGTGACTGTAACTTTCAAGCTTAGGATAAAATAATTTTGATTTTGAAATGTTTGTTAGTATGATAACTACTTTTTCAATTCAGTTATCTCAATTTCCGGTATATTAACCATAGGTTAAGCGATAACATGAACTGTAAAGCCACAGAGTGTATTAAGAGCTCTGAAAAGGCTGTATTATTAATTTATTTATTATTATTATTAACATTTTGTAAATACTACAATGTTGTATCAATTTCCGGTATATTAACCAAAGGTTAAATTATTACATTGACTGTAAAGAGCACAAAGTGTGCTGTAAAGCGCACAAAAAGAGCCTACAAAGCGGTTAAAGAAGGCTGTAAAGCTCACGAAATTTGCTGTAAGTCGCACAAACAGAATGTGTTAAGCGGTCAAATAAGGTTGCATAATTATAATTATTAACATTTTGTAAATATTATTAAGTTTTCTTAATTTCCGGTATATTACCTTAAGGTTAAATTATTATATTGACTTGAAGAAGCACAAAGTGTGCTGTAAAGCGCATAAGGCTCAGAAACGGCGATGTAAAGTTCGCATACTGTGCTGTAAGGCGCACAAAGTAGGCTTGTTAAGCGTAATAACAGAGATTATCTATTTTAAATAAATAAATTTAAAATGTTTTTTCTGGTTAACAAAAGCCAGCTCTTAATATATTTAAAATAATTTTATTTACAATTTATTTGCAAAATTTCGTAGCCTTATTTTGCAGGGTGACTTAGTTTAGGCCAAATACTGGCACAATAGTCTTAGCTACTTGACTTGCTCCACTTGACAGAAATACCGAAAAAATGCGACAAATTAAATTGGGATCAGGCAAAAGTCTTCTGTCGTCGCCGTCGGTTGCATGCCACCGATCAGTTGCCTCCGATTAACACGGCAAATGTCCGCCACCTACACTCGTGAAAAAAACAAATTGAAACTCTTTCCGATATCATTTCCTTATATTTATTTTTAGACAAAGCTATTTAGCCCCTTTACCCCTTTTTCTTTGGCTGCCGGCCAGTCACTTTAGCCGCATTGCGCATACGCAACGTTGACCCAGCCGCTTTGCTTTCCTCTCAGAATCTTAACGAAATTGGAATTAGAATCCGAATCCGAACAACAAACTGGGCCAAGTGATCCAATCCCTCCTCCTCTTCCACCTCTCACTTGATTTGCCCCACTCTCTGTCGCTTTGGTTAATTAAGTTTTTGTGTTCGGCTGTCAGCAACTGGATTGACTTGAAATAGTTGCAGGCAAAATAAAAAGCTACGGAAAAAAACTATAAAATAATGTGGCTGTGCGCGACGAATGTGTCTAACCAAAAAGCGTATGGCCAGCATTTTGTGGCACAAAACGTTTTTGGCACGCATCTGTTGGATGTTGGATGTTGGCTGTTGGGCTCTTAGCTGTTGGTGTCTCGACTTGGCCAAGTGCTGGCTGACTGCTGCTGACAGTGGGCCGCGGCTGCCGTTGTTGAATTGGTCAACAACATGATTTATGTCCGAGCTGTGAGCCTGGGCGTGGCCTAGAGCTTTTGAGCCGGAAGCAGACGAGCGCCGGACAACTGGATGGCTGGACAGATGGACAGATGGATGGTCCCAACAGCACCCAACACAGCACACATGATAGACATGCTCCAGACAAGATCCCGCAGACAAGGCACTTGGCAAAACTAATTATTGAACCATTTTCAAAGAATTCTAAATAAGATATTATTTAATAAACTATTTTAAAGTCTTAGGAAAAGCAGAAAAATACTCTAAGAATCTATTAAACCCAAGAAAAAGTTGCTTCAGGAACTCAGAAATAAAAAATACAGCTTCTCCTTACTTTAATTATAATTTTCTCTTATAAATGTTTACAAATCCAATTATTTTATGGAAAGAAATCGAAACATTTTTATTTTCTGTGC
The DNA here is from genome assembly GCA_008042795.1 of Drosophila asahinai. NCBI lineage: Eukaryota > Metazoa > Arthropoda > Insecta > Diptera > Drosophilidae > Drosophila > Drosophila asahinai. The sequence goes on along the minus strand of VNJZ01004115.1, from coordinate 75,789 downwards.
AAAAAATATGAAGACAACCGCTGAAGTTTCCTGCTTATTAGATCCAATCTCCCAAGTTCAGGTTCTTCGTTTGATTTTTACTTTGTTGCAGCGCAGCGAATGCTGAAAGTCAGTCCCTCAGCTTAAATTAAGACCTTTGGTAAGGTTTGCCATTTAAGCAAAAAAAGAAACCATACAAATATTTACAAGCTACATACAGAAAAATATTACCAAGAGAACATTTGATTTGGACTTTTTGTGAATGAAAAATTATGCCACTTGCTCTCCACATTTCAAGAATTGACTCCAAAAATGAATGAAAACAAATCAAACTCAAATCGAACCGGATGGAAACTACCCACAAAATATATTAAGTGCACCACGCACAGCATACACACTGCATATATATTGCATAATTGATGGCGGCCTGTTGTCGTGGGGGGACGAGAATGGAATGTCCATGTAATAGCATGCCAGGTGTCATAAAGTCATAAAGCTCTTGCAATTTTGCACTGATGGCCCGCCCAGGCAAACAAGGCTAAGTAAAAAAGTGCCAGACAGTGGTGACTATGAAAATTGAGACCGACTGGGAGGTGTAATTAAGCCAGAAAGTATGCAAAAAAATTTAATAAAACGGGTATTCTATGGTGAGGACAGTTGAGTGGAGAATTTCTTTATTTTTATGTAATGAAAATAACGTAAATATTATTTCAAAAATTATATTTAATAACTTAATTATTTTTGAACCATTTTATCATTTAATAAATTATAAATAAATAAATCTGAATCATAAGAAAATTAATAATTGCCTTTGCTGGCATTCTGGCTTGGAATTCGAGGAACTCACAGAAAATGTTTTACTTTGAGCTGGTCACTCTAGTCTCTTCAGTGTCAGTACTGCATAAAAGATGGCTTTGATGCATGCCACTCGAAATCCATTTTTATTTTTTATTTTTGGCAACATGCACCATGCTTTTTCGGTTTCTGTTTCCGATTCTTCCGCCCGCATTCTCAGACGACAAACACAGTACTTACTTACAAAGTAAGACCAAATTGCTAGCAGGCTGCCCATTTAACACAGTTTTGGTTGCTTTGCTTTTGCTTTTAATGAGAAGCAAAAAATCGCAATCGTGGCAGTTTTGCTTGCGACTTTAAAAAACATGAATTTCTGTGAAATATGAACAGGAACAAGGGGCAGCTTCAGACTTGGGTTCCTTAATTGGTGGTCATACCCTTTGCAGAAGGTGGCCTGGGGACACATTTATCTCCAGCTAATAAATACTAGATAGTTACAAACGTGAATTTCAAAAACTGAAATTCCATTTAATACTTGTTTAATCTTTTTATATCTTTTAGAAAATTATTATTTCTTACATAACCACCAATTAGAGGGTATTAAGTTCATCATTTAGTCTCTTTATAGACCATTCCTCCTGCAAAGTTTCGTGTTTCCTTTGTTTGTTCGCCATGAAAAAATAATAAAATGAAGAGAAGGGAAACCAAACCTTCAAACAACAAAAGGAGTAAAAAACCCAACAAACAAACAAAAACAAATGCCAGACAAAGTGAAAAAGATCTGCAAAATAAAAAACGTAATTGAAGTAGTAGCAGATGAAGTACGAAGCTAACAACTCACTGAATGGGAAATCTAATTTGAAAAGCAAGAAAGTGTGGCAAGTACCACGTTTTGATAGCCAGATAGATAGATATTAAAATATCCTCTATAATTCATACTGATATTCCTAATTTCTAGGGTTACTATCAGTTCTTAGAATGATAAATTATCATCTTTGAGCTAGCATTCTCTAAAAAAACAACAAATTTAAGAGGGCTTAGATATTTTAAGCTACTATCTTTATGAAGTATATTTTATGTATCAGCTGTATCTTTTATCGGTCAAGTGTGGCACGATTTAATTCGTAAAGCCTTTGTCAAAGAGTGAGTGTCACAGATTTATCAACTTCTCCAGAGGCATACAAAATTGCGGCAAATATCTGAAAGAGCCACTGTCAAAATTCATATCAAAAGTGCGAAATAAAATTCAAGTCAGGGGATGGAGGGGAACGGGGGACTTAATACTTAATACTTAATACCAAAGGCTGTGCCGAGAAAAACACAAAATCAAAGGCAAACCGAACGAAATGCTTAATCAGATTGCATGAAATGCGATTTGCATTTCCCAGGAACCCAGCAATCCAGGAGAATCAAGAAATTCGCTTTTGTGTCCGCATGTCCTCATGTCCTCCGGTGTGCTCGCTCCTCCTCCTCTCGTTTATTTTGAATTTTAGCTCCGATTGTTTTCGTTTTTTGCGTTGTTCGTTTGCCCAAAAATAGAACGTAATTAAGAGCAGGAAATTTCACTTTTGCGCTTCCATTGAAAGTGCTCTCTCATAGAAACAGCTCAAAGTGCAGCCAACACGAATGATATATGTGTACATCATATATATACCATACATACAAGTGTGTGTGCATAGTTACCCATGTGAGCGTGCATTTTCCTGTGGAAATATTTTTGTTGGGAAAACAATAAGCTCAAGTGATGGCACTTCAAGTATGATTTGGAAGTGGAAAAGGGCCAGGGAAAATTCTGGTTTGAAGTTGGAGTTGTTTTTCCTAAAAATTCTATGCTTTAAGAGCATTTTTTTTTATTTTAATATATATTTCTGGTTGGAAATTTTTATAAACAAAATGTTCTAGTTGTTTATTACTAAAATATATTTCTTAATGAGTTGGTATTTAAAGTTGTGACTCGAAGTTGGCGTTTTTATTCTGCTAATTCATCATAATTTTTTTTCTTCTCTTAATATTGATTTCGGAATTTTCTGGTTGAAAAATTATACTAAAAAGTTTAATTATTCTCTTAATATTAATATCTAGGGGTATATTTTTATAAACGTATTTTTCCTCGATTTTTTCTTACTTGAAATGCCATATTAAATGAGTCGATATATAAAATTCTAGCTTGAGCCTTTTGTCTTTGTCATAGAATTTGTCCTAAAAATTTCCTTTATTATCTTAATATTTATTTATGGTTAATTATTTTTATATACAAATATTTTCTAATATTTTCTTAGTTAAAAATCCAAACCTGAGTCTATATCACACCAAAACGTTGGGCTTTCAAGCAAATTGAATATAGTAAGCGCTTCCAACTGCAGTTTAGGCCTCAGAGAGAGCAGTTCTGTCACTCTGTTTGTTTAGAAATTACACTGATAGAATATAATCAAAATTTCTCGGTTAATTTCTAAAATTTGTGCTACCCCTTAAGTAGGAGAGAGTATAAAAGTAGGCCTGCTACACGCAGGTCTCATGGCCTCGGCACCCTCTTTTCAATCCCTAACGTAGCTCTTCTCCCCTCCCAAAACCAGGTCCATTTCAAAACCACACTATAAAGTCAGGAAATCGCTTCACAATAATTGAGAGCACGCGCACCGGATTACACGAAATTATTTTATTGCAGGACCGGCACACAGGGATGCATTCGAGGAGGGTTGGATTAACCCAAAGGGGGATGGACGGAAGCCAGATGATCTGTCGAATATTTTTTCCAAGCCATTGGCGAATTTTCCGAACCCTCGTGATATTCGCCAAATATTGATATCACTTGAGTAAACATTATCGATATGGCCAGGCCATAAATAATACTACATTTAACGATGTCAGGCCTGGGGACTACCGGGTCCCGTGCACTACTCTTGTTTACCTTTTCCAATTGTTATTGTTATTGTTATGGCCAGAGCTAGACCAAATTTTTCGGGAAGCCATTAAGTGTGCTTTGATATATACGCAGAAATCCCAGGCGATGCAGGTAATTAGTTTTCGCAGTTCTAGCGCTGCTGGAAAAATTGTATAAACTGAGGAAGCTATTTTGGTCGAGGAAATTATATAAATGCTCTGTATCCAAGGAAATCTGAACTAAATTATTTTATTTGTATTTTTGTCCATAACTTTCACTCCATTTTCCTTTGTTTTTGAAGCTCCTAACCTTTTTCCTAAAACTATCGAACCCGAAACTCAAGTTTCAAGAGGGGTTTCCTGCTTAATGTTTTTCATTGCTGCTGCGAATCGATTTTCCATCGAGGGCTGATGGAATTAGAGATGAAATTAATGGTCTCCCTTTACCACTGCCACACGCGTCGATTTCGGGGTCCATTTCTTTCAGGGTGGCCCCATCAAGGTGTTGGCACCCCGCTCCTCCTATTGCTTTGGTTTTATTTTATTTTTTTATCGCCCGCACCTTAACACTCAACGGATGTAACCTTAGCCAAGGCAACAAACTTGGCCTAGGCCAAGAGTTGCTTTGAAGCAACAAAGGAGAGGAGGAGTAAATGAAACCGATTGAGGCAGAGTTTCCTCATCGTTCGGAGGTATTAAATGTATGTTTGGGCAGCTGTCAGTATTTCACCGATTTTCTTAATGTCTTTCCATAAATACAAATCGGAGTATATTTACATTTTTACTTTAATCAATTAATATTAATTGAGTGTAATAATTCGGGAAGCTCCTTCTGGATTATGTTAAGTCTGGAAAAAGGGATATATAAAAAGTTCGTTTTAAGGTTTTTAGGTGTAATATAATTATTTTCTAGTGGAATAAATATAAGTAATATAAATATTATTAAAAATATAATTTATAATAGAATTTTATTAAAAAGAAAATTACTTTATCTAATTAAGAAATATCTAGGAAAATAATATTAGTTGCAATCTCTCCGGCCGATCAATGCTCTTCGTCGACTGTCCGTTGACCGTCAGGAGCAATTAGTTAACATTAACAATTTCACGCCTCGTTACCTGATGATAAAAAAATGAAGCTGATAATGGCAGGCCATACGAGACAGAGATGGAACGATAGCGATTGGAGGGGAACTTGGCTGAATGGGTGTTAAGTTGCTCATAAATATCGGTTTTTGCGTGCTTCTAAGACATTTGACGCCAACACCCCGTTTGATATTTTCCGAAAATATTTGTTATTTTTGCCACTCGAAATATTTTGCTCATTGTTGTTGGAAAGTCTTCTCCAGCCTTTCCAGATCTATGGAATTTGCTTGCCTTATATATATAGTATGCATACGTGTGGCTATATATATATTTCGCATCTTTTGTGCTTGGCTGTTTTTGGATTTTCCTCGACCTTCTCTTTTTCCTATTTCTTTTTTTTTTTGTTTGTAGTTTTTCTCGGCGGATTGCCTTCGGCAAAGAAAATGTTTGTTGCTGTTGTTGCGTTGCCAATTTGGCGATTTGAATGCCAGATACTCTCGGACATAAACGATGCATACTCATAATTTTGTGTATTTTTTTTTCATTTTTTTTTTTTACTAGCTTTTCTCACTGAATGAGATTTATCGAAAAATTTTCAATACCGCAGGCCATGAAAAGCAACCGAAGTCAGCTTGATAAGTTGTCGTCGCTAAGGCCATACTGTTGGCCTTTTGTTGCTGTGTTTTGTCGTTCAACAAGCCGTCGATAGGTAATTTACATAACAACCGCAAGGCGTGGCGTGCCGTGCCGGCCAATAATTGTATGTGGCACCTACCTAGCACTTGTCCTTCCGGAGAACTTGGAAATACAAAAAAATCACTGAGTTTGGATCTTTAAGAAGGTACTAAACTCTTTTTCTTAGAGGAAAGTCAGCTGAAAATTGCCTAAAATAATTATATATATATATTTTTTATATTTAAACAAGCGAGAATTGCATTTGTGTGAATAAGAAATAGAACAAAAGCGACTAGATATGGGGAAAAAATTACTAACATTTTTTTAAATTCCATATATAGCTATCATTAAAAAAATAGGTATTAAACTCTTTAAAAGTCTTGATTTAGACTTATAATTACATTTGTTTACATTCTATGCATACTCTGCGTATGCCGACAGAGGCTGGGCAGGGAAATTCGATGACTCGCGAGTCAGGGCTTTGGGCACCGTGTATTTTTATGTATTTAAAGGAATGGTAAAGCTATTGTATCTTAATAAGCACTATATCTACAATTATATCCCTGATATTCCCTTAATATATATATATATGAATATATGTATTACTCCTCCCTTAACCCAATATACCCCCAGCATTAGCCGCACAATAGACGCCCAGCAAAGGCACTGAGCTATGCGGAACTGCGGCGTTCAGGCGTTCGTTAAAGGGCGCATTGAACTTTAGCTGAATAAAACAACATCATCGCGGAGCAGAGCAGCGCAGCGCAGCATACGAAATCAAAAGCGAGAAAATGAAACGAAGAAATCTGCGGAGCGTCTGCGGGTCGGTCACTGCCATCCGCAGAATTGCAACCTCAGCCCTCAGATCTTCAGCCAGCATACGCAGGCAGCATACTCGGTCCTCACTGCCAAATGCCAAATGCAGAGAGACACACATCCAGCATCTATTTATGGGAAAGGGAAAATATGTCTCTCTGCTGGATGGGGGGTGTTCCTATGCGGAGTACCGTTTGATTTAGATATTTAGCAGATAGTTATAAAAGCGTACCCAAGGTAAGTCCAAATTCTAGACTTAGACTACAAAATCCTACACTTTTGATGAAAATATACCATATGAAAATGTATAAAACAGAAGGAGAGCGGTATTTAATAATATTATATTTTTAATTTTTTCTTCTTTTAATATATAATAATAAAACAAGGTTTTTAAGAACCGTAAAGGTATTAACAATTACTTAAAATAAATACATATATGAAATTATGCTCGTTTTAAAGCTGTAAATCCAAATAATCGAATTAGTGTGACCAAAGCACACACAAATATCGATAACTATTCAATATATGCATGAGTATAGTCTTTCTCCATATTTTACTGCTGTTGGTTATCTGATTATCTGATCCAAAGAAACATATGTTCTTTTTTATGAAAATAATATTTAATTCTCATAATAATAAATTAATTCAACAAATGTTCATAAAAGTGTAGAGGCAACCGTGTAACCGTGTATGAATGTTGAAAAACTTTAAACATGTGTCCTTGCAAGAAAAGAAATTGAGATACATTTTATTTAAAAGTAAATAATAGAGTTCAGTGTCAATTTAAATTTAAAAATTAAATTGGTAGTATGTCTGTGGAATAACACAAAAAATATGTGATTATGTGTATGTACGCAATGTCATATCACCATAAAGAGCCAAGTGTGACCAACTGTTGATATCTCCTATATATTTATCTATCTATCCATAAATCTATCCATAACTCTTATCTACCTATCTATATATCTATGCATCCACATACCTATCTATAACCCCTATCTATCCCCATCCCCTTGAGTCATCAGTTGCGCCTGCAACAAATAATCTTCGCAATTGGCTTGAATTGAATTCCGTTATCTGTTATCCTGGAATCCTGCCTTGAATCCCGACGTCATTTGTCCGATTTTGGAAAAGCGTGTGCGGGGGAGGCAAAGGCGAGTGAAATCAGCATGAAACGTGTCCCGACAACGTGTGTGTCCCGGCCAGCACTGTGAAAAATAATGTTGATAAAGAATTTAAGGATTCAATGTTCAATGTTCAAAAAGAGTTAGAGAAATGAAATGGAAAACCTGGAACTAAATATATTATTAAGGCACCTGTTCAAGTGAGTTAATATCGTTAAGGATCTAAACTTTTCTCTCAGTGCAATGTTGTTGTTCATTCATTGCGTAAAAGAGCAATTTGTCGTTGCTTATTTTACGCTTATTATTCCATTGGCATTGCCAAGTCGGCCACAATATTTGTTCATATTTTTGCATTGTCCTCAGACGCCCACAGCCGGACGCCCACAAAGCCAGCCACGCCCACTTTTGGGGGGTGGCGGCCTCTTGCTGGGAGAGCGTGCTCAAAATGAAACACGAGCTTTTAATTGAATTGACTTTGCTTGTCATCAAAAAATAATACAATTTATATTTGATGTGATTTTCAATAAAAATATATATATTTTAATAATTTAAGTATGGTCGAGAATTGGTTATTTAATAAAATGTGTGGAAGACCTAGGGCTTTTTATTTATATATTGTACATAAATATTTTTAAAAAGAAGTAATTAATCAAAAATATAAAAATATAAATAAGGCTCAGGAAGAGATTTTAATTCGAAATACATCACTCCTTGAGTTTATCCTTACAAATATGCTTTTGTTAAATTAATAAAAGAATGCCTTCTTACTTACCTTTTCTTGTAGTTAGTTTCTCAGTTCAACTAAGCTTGCTCTTCTTCGGAAAAGATACACGTGAATGCCGGGCAGTGTCTTCTTTGGCTTTCCGGCCATTTTCTTTGTCGGCCACGTGCCTTTAGAATATTGCGTGGAAAATTTGCTATTTCTCCGGTCGTTAGTTTAAATCCATTCGCCATTTAAAATGTCAGGCCTCAACCGGCTAACACTGAGAGAGAGAGGACAGGAAGGCGAAGAGATTTCAATGTCAAAGACGACTTGCATAAGGCAGCTTAAGCTGCAGAGTTTTTCTTCGAAAAGAGAAGGAAAATGTGGCTGGGGGAAAACTATTTTACTTGCGTAAATAGCTGGGGGGAAATTATTATAATTTGTATTTAATATTGGCGGGGGTTTATTGAATCTTATAAATATTTATGTTGAACTTCTAGCTTTTTTATTCATTTATTATATTTCCTTTGCTCTTTTTTCTCCACATTTTCAATTGGTTTTTTTTTTTGGTTCAATTCCTGTCCTATATCCGTGGAGTTATTGCAACATTTTTCGGTGTCGACCAGACGGCGCTTGTCCTATTTATCTGTGTAGCCATTCCCACTGCACTCGAAGCAATTCCCAATCTCATTCCCGATTTAGAGTTCGCTTAATGGGTTATTTTTTCTGATAAAGATCAGATGCTGTGTGGTTATGATTTTCTGGCGTGACCCATATCAAAAAGTAGAGTGCTTGCACACCTTATTAGTGGGGGAGGGAAGAGCCGTCGGAGCGGGGAATTGGCCAGACGTTACATAATCCAAGGAGAAGCAATTAATCGCCGATACTTATTCCCTCTCCCTTCAGTATTTCTTTGTTATCTTAATGAGCAAAGCTACTTAGGCTTAATATGGAAAATATTTGGGGTAAGGTCCCGCCTCCACCAAGGGATTGGTATGGATTGGTTTTTATACCCTTGCAGGGTATTATAATTTAGTCCAGAAGCTTGCAACGCAGTGAAGGAAGCATCTTCGACCACATAAAGTATATATATTTTTGACCAGCATCATTTCTATAAATTTCGAGATATAGGGTTTTTTTGCGGTTTTAATTTTATCAAGATCGAACATCTATTATTTCATATAGCTGCCGATTTTCAATGATCCAATTGCAGGCTGCAAGGGTATTCAAACTTCGGTTTACCGAAGTTAGCTTCTTTCTTGTTCTCCTATATTTTGCTTATGCATCTTAAGTGGTCTATTAGAATATGAATGCCAGGGAAAATGTAGTCCACGTCCCCAGCAATCCCTTCCATCTCATCATCATGATTATGTATTATGTATTATGTATTATGTATTATGATTATAGCATTGTCCGCTCTAGTCCCTGGCCTCGGATTCTCGATGGAAAGGTGTAGAAACGGCGGACAATGCCAGTAAATGGATCGCTAATGAATATGCTTTATGCTCCAGAGTCAGGAGTGTCTGGTGAACAGAGATTAACACCTACAGGCGGCTAAATCCAACAAGAGAATAAATGGGAATGCCTGATAAATGTCCCTAGATGATGCAGGTGGTGAGAATATTAAATAAATCTTATAAATTGTCTCTTGTTTATCACTTATTTTATTTCCACTATTTACGCTGTACAAATAATTAATACTTTCTACAAAAAAAAAAAAAACAATTTCGTATTTATATCTTAGATGGAAGTTACGAAGAAGTGTTGTAAGCTTCCTCTAAATTTTTATTGATTTCTTAAAGGACAAACCCTGTAAGAACTTCTATTTGCTCTCCCTCTCTTTCTCTCTCTCTTTCATTAAATCTTTATTAATGATAATTAAAAGATATTAAAATGCGGCCACATTTGAAGATCAAAAAGAAATGAAGAAAAACTGAGAAAATGAGAGCGCCGCACGCCGGGCCACCCCATGTCCGAGGGGGTGCCAGTTAACGCTGGCTATGGATCTTAATTGAATTAAATCCATCTCCGCATCTCCATGTCCAATGGAATTCGAATTCATTTCCTCCCATGCTCAGTGGCTGTTTCTGTTTTTTTCTCCGATGTTGAGAAAACAAACAATTACAGGGAAGCGATCAAATGTTCATTAAAGAAACGCAGGGCAAGGGGGAGGTCCATTCAGTTTCAGGAACTTATCAATGAATTTTAAGGTTTTCGATGTTTTTTAGTCACTTTAAAAGCCTTAAAACAAAAAGAAAACTATATTTTATAAATTATTTACATTAAACATAAAGAATATCCTCCATAAGCTTAACAAGTTTAATAACTCTTTAAAGTTTATAATAAATTTACTAATTAATTAAGTAATACTCACTTCTTGGCTACAATTTCGCTCTGTGTAATGCAATGTGAATTCATTTTAACTGAATGCGATTTGCATTTAATGGCATTTGATTTCCTGTTGATCAGATCATCTTAATTCTCAATAATTTCCAGGGAAATGATATACAAATAATCTCAATAATAGCCCTGAAAACATCGTAAAAAAACATTTCAACAAAGACTTGAATATTTTATATTTTCCTTATTACATTTGCTCGATTTTTCAACACATTTTCAAGTCTCACAGCTAAAACGGAGGTTTTTCCTCATCCAATACTTAATATCAGGCCCCAATAATCAATTAACGAACATTTTCACTTTCGGTCACGACTTGGAAAGCTTCTACCGATCAATCTACCCCATCCTCTGACCAAATAACCATACATACATATTTATAACACTTTCATTGGAACCGCCTTATGGATTGTAAAAACAGAAAACCCCCAAAAAAAAAAAAATAGAAACGATTTCTAGGGAAAACCCCGTTACAAATGCATAAAACCAAATCATTCTGGGACAAGTTGGCATATAGCACCGAGTAATAGTAATAACAATGATCAATAATAAGTTCCAGATAGATATTGGGCTTCAAAAGTGTTTTTTTTTTTCTTTTTTTTGGGTTCTTTGAAAAGAGAAGAATATGTTTTTAAAGGGGGACTAGAAGAACATCACATCGCTCTCTGTGTGTGGCGTCTTGAAGAGTGACCCAAAGTGATCTGAAGTGATCTGGAGTAAAGTGGTGACCCCAACGACTTCATTATGCAAATGCAGCAGGCCCCGCACTTCAATCATATCATAGGCCCCAAAGTGCTGGCCATAATTATGACAGGGGGCGCCTCCCGTTCTCTTCTGAATGAAGTAAGTCTTAGAGAGCTTATAGACTGGCAGATGCCTCGTATTTTACATAAATTTCAAGCTTTATTTTTTGTTTAAATTACATGGTAAATAATAATATTTGTATATATCCTTAAGCTTTTTATATATTAATTTTTATATATTCATCTTAGGCCAAAATACCCCTTAACCTATTTAAAAATTGGTAGAAAACCTTTGTAGGCCTTTATTGGGTTTCCCTTCCATCTTAGATTTTAGTTTCCATGGGTTTTCATGGCTTTTTAATTAGCGTTCGATTCGAAATCCATGTTGACATCTCTCTTCTCTTCTCTCCACCATCTCCCGATTAATTGAAAGTTTTATGTCCAAGTCTAGAAGCATTTTTATGGCCCTCCACTTGATGGCTGCGGCGAAAGTTGCCCCAGAGAGAAGGGGGGATAATATCAAGGGATGATCGCTCCGATTGCTATATACCCAACCCCAAACAGCCCGCATAAACCTTTGTACAAAAAAGGAAACCGCTCACAGAGAACGAACCCTTTCGTCGTGTGTGGTCAATTCCTGAGAAATACAGAAAGATATCCTGCTTTTGGTTGAAGATTTAGGTATTATGTAAATCACTTCAATAACAAGGAATATGGGAGTCCCTCTTATCTCCAACGAATTAATGCATCTTCCCAAGTGTAAACAAGTTAACCTGTCATCTATCTAGTTTTTCCCATCATTTACAAAAGCTGCTGGTGCTGGTTGGTGGCTTGCCTTAGATTAATAATTATTTTTCTTTTGGTCGTCCGTCAGCTGGTCAATGTCAAGGTTTCAATATCTTTTGAAAGCCATCTCTCCTTTCATTCTTTTCCAACTAAACAAGTCACGCCATTTGCATTAGGATTTTTTCCAAGCGTTAGTTTCTCCTGTCTCCACCTGCAGTTGTATATAGGTTTTCCCTTGTTTTCCACAAAGCTGTTTGTTTTCCGTCTTTTCGTTCGCCATTTGAATGGTCTGTGACGCACTCGTCGAGTGTTATCTATAGGGTTCAGCGTTCTGTTGCTAGATGGTTTTGTTATTTGTTTGATTGTATTTTATTGCATGCAGGGTATTATAATTATGATATGGAGGTTGTCAGGCTATAAAAATTTAAAATATAATAATACTTAACATTTGAGAGTTAAAACAATAAGTTTAAATACGAAGAAAGCGCACTTAACACTTGGCATGCACTATAATTTCCAAGTGGGAGACTAGACCCAGCTGGGAATTATAGAGAATTTTAGTGGTAACTACGCAAAGGATATTGATCAGTAAGAAACAGTTATTCTGTGTGACTATATATATATATAAAATTATAGTAAATATTTCTTACAAAAATTATACAGGTACTTGTATGAAGTTGCACTATAATTCCCAAGTGGAAGACTAGATCCAGTTGGGAATTTTAGAGGAAAACAGCGGATGATCTTTGTGAATCTTAAATTTTATCAAAATCAAACGTATATATCTAAATATATATATATATTCTAACTATATAGCCAAGGGCATAAAGGTTGCGACTTTCCCTTGATTTGCTTTGATTAGCCGGAAAAGGGGGGCTTATCCCCTGCCTTAATATCCAGATCCTGTCATTAGCGTTCGTTTTCCTTTTCACGCGTTTTTACATGCTCGCCGACAAGTTTTCCTTTTCCTTTTCCTTCTTCCACCGTCGCAATTGAGAAATGACTTGTTAATTTTCTAATTACAAAATCATTTTCCCTCGCCTATCGCTGGGAAACCTCTCATCTTCTACCTGTGTCTGTCCCCCTTTTTACCTTTCCTCCCCTGGCCCTGCCTTTGCAGGCGGTGAGGCTTTTGAAGGGGAAGGCAGGTTGTAAGGGGAACCCGGCGGTAATGATGAATCCAGGACCAGGGAGAGAGAAACCAGTTTGGTTTGGTCTTAATTTCTTACACCAGCCGAAAATATACGTCGCCTGTGGCGTTATGCACTGAGAAAATAGGCGAATTTTTATTCAAATTAAATATTTTTGGGAATCGCATAGCATTATTTAGCGTTGTAAACTCGAAACTATGTCAGAAAAGTTAAAAATTAAATAATAAATAGGTTGTAAGAGCATTCAAGGAATTATCTGTACTCCTGACGTGCTTCTAAGTCCCCTTTGGTTCCTTGACCCGTCTGTCTAAGCCATCAGTCCTCCTTGTTAGCCTGCTTTCCTGTTATCCCTGTAAAAGGAATAGGGTTAATCATATACATATCTTCTAATGAAAAACCAAATGCCAACTCTGTGGACTTTCAAATCAATTTAAATAACATAAAAAAAATATGCACCAACAATTAATTTAAATCTTATCTTTCTCCCTATTTAATATACATGGCTTCTCTTTGAAGAAGTGCTATATTTCCCCAGGTACATAGCTCTATATTCTCCAGCATTTAAATGCGAATAGAAGAAAAAATAAGGATAACCACGCATAAAAAAGAGCACAACACAACATATAAAACATAGCGATGGATGTTCTTTACCTGTTCTTGAGTGTTCGTCGTTGTTGCTGTGTGTTTTTTATCATAATCATTTGTGAACTGAAGCTGTCTCACTGTCGGTCGCTTTATTGTTGTTCTTTGTACCCAGTAATTGTGTATTTTGGGGATATGTATGAATTCTAAGAAATATATTTAAATGGGAAATTATTACACTTTTTAAATTTACATGGGAGTAAGAAAGAAGCATAGTAAATATACCTTATACTTACTTCTATTTATACCTTTACCTTTATTGTAATTAAATTATTATTTTTGACAGTTTCAACCTTAAAATAAATTAAAAGCTGTTTTTTAGCCTTCATAAAAATTAGTCAAATAATTGAATTAACGAAATAAACTATAGCAGGTATCCCTGGGTCGAAAATTGGACATTGGTACCTCTGAGATACGTTCTTCTTTTGTGTTGGCCCTCGGCTATCCGATGCGTATCTTTAAGATACATGCATGCACTAACACAGGCATCAGAAGCAGCAGAAGCAGCAGCAGCATTCGTTTGGGAGAGGGAATGTCTGCATGAATGATTTCTGGATGGCTGGCAAACTTCAAGTGCGACTGCTGCTGCCTGCTTCTGTCTGCTGGTAATCACAATTATCTTAAATTCTTAGCAACAACAACAGGCGGAGAGGTAATATGAAGTAGAAATTATATGCAACAACGAGAAAAACAGGCCATTCTATTTGAAAGATCAAACTATAAGGCTCCCAGACAACAGCAATAAATGGTAGACTAAAAGCGAAATTACATGAATGAAAAAACAGACAAGAGTCCAGGTATAAATACAGTAGGTTCTGTTTGAGTTTGGAGGGAAATTTTAATATTTTATTGGAACATTTATTGATTTTTGATTATAATTAAAGAATAAATAATAAATCTGTGTAGCCTAGGAACCTATTTAAACCTGGATTACCCTCAAGAATCCGATTAAAAATAATAGTTGCTTTAAATAATAAATAATTTTACAAGTTCTGGTTCTTCTCCTTCGAGTGTTTACTGTTCTTACTGGATGTAAGCTCCACACACATCTCCTTGATTTCTGTCTCTGTCCGCGTCATGTCACTCCCTTAGCAGGTGTATTCCGAAGAAGAAGCAGCAGCAGCACTTGCTAAGTACATATTTATCTGGCGAGGGGATATTGCCCGGATCTCTGGCCCTGCCACAATGCAGGTGCATTCATTGCCTGAAAGCTCTAATCATGTTATCACTGAGCAAACAACAAACATACGCCCCGTGGTCCCGAATGTTTGCACTACGAGAGGCAAAGTGGAACAGTCGCAGCACAGCTACTAAAACTATAGTTCCAGCCGTATATTACTCAATGAAAAATTATTAATAATACTGTCTGTCTTCCCCTAATGTTGTAAGTTTGGTGTTTATTCCCATCAGCTGCAGCCTGGGTACATTAATCTCCCTGCAGAATATGAAAATCATGTACATATTGTGAGTACAAACGTACATTCATAGATATTAAGCCCGAGTCGCTGAAAAGTCTGCTTCTGTGCAGCCTTACACTTCGCACGTTACTGTCAACGCATTTTTATAATTCTCCTTTTTTTTTTTGCTTGCTCAATGTGTGAGAAGGGACCAGTGGCACGGGGCCCTCGGGGGCACTGTGTGAGCAGCTCTGATTTACATACCTACAGCATATTTACGTTTTTTTTTTTTTTTGTGGCCACAATTGTAGAATTCTGTGGAAAACCAGAACAGGAACAATGGGCGAGAAGGGGACAGCAGCAACGATTCAAGTGCAGCGACAGTTTAGCGAAAACAAAAACAAAACGTAAAAAATAAGAATGAAGAATGAAGAGGAATGAGTAAGAAGAGGAGTACAAAAGGAGAAGCAGCAGCTACAAAACAACAACAGATGCAGCAATTTCCGGTGCTATTGTTCTCAATCGGCTAACGCCATCTATTCTCCCACTCCATTCTTCGCTGCCTATCATTGCCCCTTTTCCATCGTCATTCCACATATATTGCCATATCCCTCTTTTGCCTCGGTGGTTTTATTTGCGCAGACGCGACTGTTTGGTCTGAGCTCTTCTTCTTTTACATGCGGGTGTGCGTCATGCCAAATAGCGGAAGAGGGAAGACGGGGGAGCATGGAGATGGAGATGCAGTGCAGCAGCAGGCATGCATGTGCAGGGGAGATGTGAAGCTCGCAGCCCCATTCTCTTATCTAAACCCTCTCTCTCTCTCTTGCTTTCCCACAAAAAGCAGGAGAGCTGCGACTGCGTCGTCGAATTAAAATATGAAGTGTAATAAAACATAAAGAGTTTAAACCCCACCGAATTTGCTTAAAGACTAAGGGGAAACTCCCCTGTTTTAGCATCTTGGTTTTATTTCATTAATCAAAGGCCGAACTAAAATACCCGGGATTTTGTATAGTTCCATTTTTTTAGCATTAACAACGTTATTATAAAGAATAGGGATATTTTCTTATTGTCAAATGTATTACGTAATCTAGTTTTAAATTTAAATAGACAAGTAAAAAATTTCTTAGGGATATTGTAACGGATAAAAAGGAAAGCAAATATACTAAAATTTATAAATATATAAAATTATAAATATATATAATAACTAAGGCAACAAAAATTTATCATAAAAAAAATAGAGGCATAAATAGTATTTGAAAATGTGAACTTTTTAAATATTAAAAAACCTTATTTAACTTCGCACAATAATAAGCATTGATGCCAGACAAAAATTCAATCAAAATTTTGTATACTGAATATTTATTAATTTTTAACACCGGTTCAAATTAAAAGGTGCGCATAATATTCTGCAACCAATTTTTATGGTCGGGCGTTATCAATGTACTGACGCGCACTGTAAGCGCTTAGAGAGTGCGAGGAGAGAGAGCGTATGGGTCAGTGTTGACAAGTCAACGACTTTACAGCCAGATTTGGGTACCTGACAGGCCTGTGGCGGAAGCTGTGTTAGGAGTTCAAGCTACTTTCTTTAGTTTGTACATTTTTATAATTTGTTATTTAAATTAATAGTACTTTCTATTGAATTTTACCCTAAATGCGTGATATCCAAGGTACACGGTATATTAAATATATATTGGTAATAAGTGTGTCGTAGACATCCGAAGCGTTACGTCTCTCAGATTTAAATCCTTTCAATCCGATTTTAGCAATATGTTTGGTGTCTTATCCAAATCTAGTATAAAAATGAGACACATACTTAGGATTGCTGAAAATACCTTCCTCTTTAGTTTTATTATATATTTTACATCGAAATAGGTAACAAACCTACAACTCCACAATATGTGGCTGACTTCCGTAGAATTTACAATTACATCTACCTATTTGCTCACTTTATGTTGGCTTCAAACAAGAAACAAAACAAAATTTGGCTATTAAGCTAGCCAACTGCTGTGCCAACACTGGTGCCAAGACTGAGAGAGCGGTATCGTGAGAGAGCAACGTATGGCGACAGGCGAGAAGAGAGAGAGACCGTGCGTTTATTTCGTTTTCCGCTTTCGTCGTGAGCGGTTCGTTACTTCGCTTCGCGCGCAACTTCCGTTTGAATTTGTTCAACTTGTTGAATTAATGTAGCCGCAATCGTGTAAAACCAGCATCGTTTCAACGTTTATTGAAGTGAATTGGAAACAAGCCTTTTTGTTTTGCGATAAGCGAGGTTCGTACGCGAGTGCCAAGAGCTTTATTTTTTTGTGGCAAGCAACAAGTGCATACCAAGAATTTTGACCATTTTCCGAGTGCGTGCCAAAGGGAATTTGCTAAACAAATTCGAATAAGAAATACCAAATATACAAAAAATAAAAGAAAATAAAAGAAGAAACAGCTCGAAACGTGCTGCAAGTAAATATTGTTTTTTGTGCGGTTTTTGACGTTCTGTTTTTGCAACAACAGCTGTCAAAGCGGAGGAGGAAGACAAAGGAGAGGCACAAGAAAAGTGCAGCACAAAATGAAACGATCGGCGAGAGAGGAAAACCCCAGAAAGTAAAATAGGGGAAAATACAATAGCAAGCCAGTGAGGAAAAAATAAAGGAAAATCGGAGACGAGAACAAAAGGAAACGTAAACAACTCGTCATCATCATCATTGTCGTTGTCGTCGTCGTCACTAAAAAGGTAAAACAAATTACAAATTTAGAAAGATAGAGAGAGGAATGCAGTGAGTGATCGATACAGAGCACTTTCCATAGGAGAAGCAGATATTGGCAAAAGTAACGCTTTTCTAATACCCTTTTTTATCACAACTTTAACTTAAATAATGTTTTAAATCAAAAAGGCCCGAAAACGAACTTGGGAATTATATGGTTTTTTTAAGGGATTTTTTATATTGATTAAGGTCTGAGATTAAACCGAGCCAACTCTGACTAATTTGTGTGTTGGGCAGTGTTTGCCTGTGCCTGCATGTGAGTGCAATTTAAAGTTGGTTTATTTAATTGCTTCTTCTCCTCTCTTATTGATAATTGCTCGGCTCCTTTTGCTCCCGGCTTGATCTCTCCGTATTTTTTGTCTTCTGTGTTCTCTTAATTTATGATCAGGAGTCAAAAGAGAGGGGCGGAGTACACTTGAAACCTCCAGCCATTCTTATATTGTGCCCTTCTTGACCAGTATTTATTATTGTAATATTTCTCTTGGCCTTTGAGAAGGAAAAACAAAAGAAAAAAGGCCGAAATTCAAGTTGCATATTTAAAAATTCAACACGCAGTTGCATTTCAATTTCTTTTCTGGAATTATTCTGAAGAGAACGAACGAGGTGAAAAGTACAGAAAGCAAAGAGTCGAAGTTTTTATACCCTAACTCCACATAATATTTTGATATTCTTAAAATATATTTATTTATATTTTAAAAGGGGGTTACTGAAATCTCTTTTGTTCTAAATTCCATGGAAAATATATCAAAAAACAAACATTACCCTGACTTTGGTACTCAACAAATTTATTACACTTTTATTCGACACTTTTTTAATGGACTTCAAAATCAAAGAAAAAGAGGAAGTAATATATAATTACTTGTTATGCTAATTAGAAACTAATTTACTTTACCCTTTGCAAGGGTATAAACGAAAACAAACTGAAAACAAACGAAAAAAAGGGCGATAAAGAAATCAAAATCATCGCGTTTTTTGTGGGGGGGCCACCTTTCGAACTGCAATTGCTTGCCCCACACTAAATCAAGAAAACCCCCTTCCCATATGCCACATAAAAAGGGATGTGAATGGCAAAAGAGAGACTTGGCCTAAGGCTAAGTCAGGAAGAAGGAACACCAATCCGGAGACCTTTCGATACTTCCAAATACCCTTTCTCCCTTTAAATTTAATGGAAAATGTGTCTAAAAGCCTGCAGTTAAATTCATTGTAAAATTTGAGTTTGTAGCGAATGTTATCATACATTACTATAACTACAGCACTTTCTGTGGCGAGTTTCTAAAGGTGAGAAATTATAGTGTTAACTTGTATTGTATTCAAAATGTCTCTACATTTCTTACTTTACTTCTTGCTAACTTTTACCCAATTCGTAATCTTCATAGCAAGGGTATTCAAATGCTGACAAAAACTGCCTAAATAAAAGCAGCAAAAATATGAGCAAAAAATGCAGCAGCAACCCAATGACTACAATGTATCAAGTGTACATCGTGCCGCTTTCAATTTTGGCCTCTGGCTAAAACACTAGAAATAAAAAAAATGTTTATTCACAGTATACCAAGTCCCGCAATTGATCTACAACTTGTTGCTTCTTTTTATATGGTATCTAAAAAATTATGTTTCATTTGAAGATTAAATATATGTTCCATTAAATGCTAAAATCCGTAAGAACCAAACATTAAACGAATTATTTAAGTAGATAAATGTATAGCATATATAAAAAATTAAAGGGTTATTTGTTTATTATATTTATATCTATTTATTGACATTGGCTTAGTTTGTTTTTAAAGAAACCTTTAGATTATAATACCATTAAATATGTACATGTTTAACAGTACTTGATTTTTTTACTGTGCAGCAAGGGCTGTTCTCCAAAGCTTAGCTTTTCGTCGCGGCTTCTTAGCCTGAGGCTGACAAAAAAAAAAAAGCCAAGCTGGAGTTTGAATCTGAGTCTGAGAACTGCAATTGGATTCGTTGGTTGTCGCGCATCTTTGAAGGTTACAAAGTCTTGTGTTCTCTTCCATTTCGCAGAGTTACCCAAATATTGAGGACTTTGATCAGTGCTCGTTCTCCTCCTCGCTGCTTCCTTCAGCTCATATTTTGTATTTGCCTTGCGGCTGAATTTGGCTTGTCAGGCTTTAATCAAATTAAATGGCAGGAAACGTGCAGTTAAACGACCGCCGTTTCGGCGATTCCTTAAACCCCTCGTAGTGCCCACCTCTGGAACCCGTACATCTCCGCCCGTACTCCTCCTCCTCTGTACACCCCGCTTTATGCCTTCGCTGCGGGACAACGGGTTCGGATTCGGATTCCGATTCAACTTGAGATTCAGATTCCGAGGAATGCTCAATATGTCGGACGTTTGCCACACATGTTTGGCATTTGTTGTCGAACCGAACGCGCTGTCTCGTATCTACAAATGGACAAAACCTTACATACAAACATAAACAGGAAGAAACTGGGGAGTGTGTACTATATATATACAGATATCTTGTGTGTGTTTATATAGCGCAACTCAAAGAACAGAGGAAAAGTCGTCGCCGTCGTCGTCGCCGCTGTCACTGACGTTTGACAAGGCTCGGCAACAAATTGAGTTATTTAGCAATACACAAACATTTTGGGACGACTTTGAAGATACTAATCGCTAGAAGTTGGGAAATATTAAAAAGAATAGATCATTGGGGTATCACTGACCATATTCTAGGTATAAACACCTTCAATATAAAGCGAAATAGAAGACTCACAGATTGTTGCGTCATATGTTGTGTCAGCAAATCTTGCAAGTTATTGAAACCCAGACCCAAATCTCAAAAAACAGAAAAAAAAAACAGAAACCAGAGAAAGTGATATGGTTTTCTAATACCAAAACTAAGCGCGGTCACACATTGGGCCTGAAAAGTCGACAGAGACGCTTTAAAATACATTAAAAGAAAACTAACTTAGGCCGAAAGAAGAAAGATGATTATTTTTAATGGTTTTAGTACGCGCAGGAAAAACGAAAGTTGTTTTTCATTATTGCTATGTCTTTTACCATGTGCTTTCTTTGCTAGCATTTGTCTCGTTTTGAAATTGAGCCGCAAAAAATGGGATTCCGCCCTATCTCCACTTCCATTGCCATTACCAATTCCATCCTTTAGCCCCCTTTCGATTCCTTTAACATTGATTAATATGTTTTTTCTTCTTTGCTTTGTTGTTTTCACTTGTTGACGACTTTTTTTAGTGTTTATTTTTAATGTGGGGGAAGCAAGGTCCCTTTTACACTAGTATTTGTTTTTTACTTTGCCTTACAAAGAACTATTATCATATATTTATCAGTATCCCTTGCATCTAGAGCAGGGATGCCCACAGCGCCGTTTAATCTGTTCTGTTCTGTGTAACGTATGTGTTTTTTTTTTGTAATTCCCACCAACATTTTAGCTAAAACAATTTATGAAAAAGTTTTAATTACTCCAACTGAGCTTATGGCATGTCCCACAATCCTTTTGGAATCTTTTCTCAATTTTCCCAGCCGCTGCCGAACTTTTCTCTTAGCATTATTAATCCGCTTAAACAACTTTTGTGCTGGGACGACACAAAGGGCCCCGGTCGCACTCAGCCATGGGTATAGTATGTAGTATGAATAGTGATAAAGAAAATATGGCTCTGGGAAGGGGTAATAGCTTCTGTTGGCTTATTTAGCACGCGCGGCCGCGACTGCCCCAACAAGTGCAGTTCAAGTGCAAGCAAACGCTCCAAGTTTTTCTCACTATTTTCATTTGTTTTCCACATTCAACAAAAGGAACAAAACGAAATGAAAAGAAAACGAAATGAAACGAAACGAAAAGCGAACAGGAAATATGCCTCCTGCCAATCATCGTTTTAGAATTTGATTGTTTTCAATTAAGCGAATGCCGCCGATTAGGGGTAGGAAAAGTTGGAGAGTAAGTGACTCAAAGTCATCGCAAAGGTGGAAAGGGAGGAGATTAATTAGTTGGCCTGTCCATGAACTACTTGCGGTTGAAATTGAACTTTGAAATGCAGTTGCGAGAGAGAGCATTAACCTCGAAAGAGCATTGCTTATCTGACTTGCAAGTTTACATTGTAATTTCGTGTAGTTTCAGCGTATATTACTTAAATGAGCGTAAAGTTGAGAAGTTTTCCATACAGAAATGTAGAATTAAAGCTTAGATTCTCAAAAATAAAATATGTAGAAAACATGGCAAAGACTGTCACTTTTCTTCAACTTGATTCACCTGGGACCCAGATCTCAGACATTCAGTACGAAACCCAAGTCGGAACAACACATATATCCAAAAAATCTGTTATATATATTCTTTCGAATTCCAATTTTCCGAATACCAAAAATAACCAATATGGACTTTTTCAACATCCCTAAAATTGTTAACAGACATGTCCTTAGGGCCATAAAACGCCTGACCGAAATTGAAGACCACGGGATGGCCCCTATAGATGATATTAAGAACGAAGTCAAGTATACGATGAAGAATAGAAATCCGATCAAGGACCTGGAGGACAACATCCAGTATTCTCTCAACTATTTGACAATGACGGGACGTATTCAAGAGCGCAATGGTTGCTACAAGATGAATCAGATGAAGCAAGTCTTGATTGCGGACGCTAGTGCCTAAGAAATGGAAATGATTTAGAGTTTACAAAGTAAGAAAAGGAGGTGGCTTGCGTATATATTTTACTATTTCCTAACATCTGGTCCTTTTTGTAGGTTTTAACTTTACCATTGATGTGCCTTTCTATTGCCAGTTCTGGTTCAGCGTTTAATTCTGGCCTCGTTGTGTTTGCTTAGCTGAAAGGTCAGCAGCAGGGCTGCTTAACTTGCAGTAGAGCATGCTTTCCTCTACAAGCACCGCCCTGCCCCACACCCACTTCAGCTTGTTGTGTGTGTTAAGTGTTTTGATGAGCGTGTAATGGCCTTTTGCCGCTGTCATTATAATTGATGGGAAATGCTGTCTGTTTCTCCCCCTCCCATTCCGTTCAGAGGGAAAAACGAAACAACTTGTTGAGTTCTTCGAAGGATTTATCTATTTTTTCTAAATTTTCCAAACATTTATTGTTAAATTCATATAAATTTCATAGTTGTCAATGTTCGCAGTGTATGCATGCGGGCGTAAAACAAAACAAAAAAAATTAAAAAAGATCTATAAGGAAAGCGAACCAATTTAGTTTTATTTGATTTTATTATTGTCTTTGCCCGTCCCGTCCATATTTGGACCACTTGAGCTCATTAACTTGCCATTTGGGAACCCCAAAAGCTGCGGGTCTTAGATAAACAAGCCGCCGAATCGCTCAGAAAAAAAGTGTAAGAATAAATATTATCTAAGCTGCAATTATTGAAAGTAAATAAGCTCAAGATGAAAGATAAAACTAAAACGAAATCCGACATTGATGTGAAAGAAACTGTTATCAGAAAATCTGGAATTGAATGTCATTTGGTCAATAAATCGTTAGGTTAACAGAGATGAACAAAAAGTGGCCAACAAATTGCTTTTCGGAGGCAAGAAATGCCTTTGGATTAAGGGAATTATGATATGGTTTAAGATAGAAATTGTGCGAAAGTTTGCACATCTAGATCATCAGAAGAGTAGATCTAGCAGGGTTCTCTAGTATTCAAGGATACAAATTCATCTGATAACCAGATACTTTGAGAGTACATTTTGTACATTTATTCCTGAGTGTATTATACCTTATATGTGGTGATGCTATTAGCGCCAAGGAAAGCCTGTTGAGTGGCAAATCGGAAATCGTAAATCAAACCAGGACGTCAGTGGGGTTGAGGCATTACCAAGGGGGTGGTAAAGGTGACAAAAGGCTATTCCCCAACCTTAGTAAATGCTAAAAACTGGTTTATAAATGAGAATTGTAATGTAATATTCCCACAGAAACACAATATTTTTTGTATTTAGTATCTTGGAATTTATCAATACAAAATCGAAATAAATACTAGTCTGCTATTTGTTAGACTAAAGTTAAAGATGGAGGCTAGACTGAACTCTTGACCAGGCAGCTACTTTTACTGCTCTTTATTTTATTATTGTTTTTTATACGCTGCCTCACCTCTGACGGCAATCTGAGTGTTTCTTTTTTTTTTTTGCATGTTTTGCACATAAAAATTAAAGAAATGTATATTGAGAAAATAAAAAAAAATTAAAGAGTACGGCTGGCGGCATTTTTTCTGAGCGTAGTTGCTGTTTATAAATTATTTTCAACTCTTTTTTATGGCCTATCCCCCGAAAGCACATGAGCGTAAATTTTCTTAGCTGTCACCGTTAACTATGCACTGCAAGAAATTGTTATACAAAATAATATTATTAGGAAATGTTAGAATATTATATCTAAACCAGACTACTATATTTTTAAGAAAAATGATTTTTCAGTTTTTATATATTTTGTGGGTTTTTGTAATTTATTTATCTCGCAACATTTCCATAAGATTTGTATCTTATGTTTATGACAGTTTCTTTCGTCACTACGTGATTTTGGATTTAGTGAGTTGGAAAGGCGGGGGAGAAGGTTGAAGGTCGGAAGAAGCAACTTGTTTTTCTTATTTTATAAATTTACGAAAGTCAGTTGCACAATTAAAAGCCACGGGAACCTGAGAAATTGATATAAAAAAACCAAAATTAAGTACAATTTGTATTTATTATTTATTTATAAAAATAAATAAAGTTATTACGGTTTTTATTCACTTGAAATTGGAATTTAGGCCTCCGACAGATATTTCTGAAATACTTTCACATAATTTTCAAATTTAAAACTAACTCAGTGGGCCATTACGATCCTTTCACATCTACAAATCCCACATTTCTGTCAGACATACTAGTAAATAACACCAGGAACGACTGCCAATATTATGAATCCCATTTGCAAGGTCAATATCAGGAGACCCGAGTGCCAGCAATGGATGAACGAGGTGTTCGCCAGGTGTCGGGCGCTCTTTCGGTCTAACCCACCGATTGAGTATGCCACGTGGTGGCTCTTCGAGGAACCGGGTGTCTACAAGGAAGTGGACCGCATGACTGCCATGGACTGCCACAGGTTGAAGCGGCAACTGGAACTGGAAGTGGGGGCTGACACGGAGGACTTGTCCTCGCCGTTAGCCCTAATCATAGCGGGTGGTGTCGCCCTAGCCATTGCGGCCACCATCTTGCTCCTCTTAATTATATGGGGCCTGATAAGGTACCGACGAAACAGAAAACCAGTCGATGTAGAAGATAATGGAATACAGCTCGAGCAGCAGAAGGCTCCACAATGGGAGCCAGAAGCGCTTAAGAAGAAAAAGAAGGTCAACTACAAGAAGTGGATACGCGCCAGGTGTCGCCCCTGCTTGCTGCACAGTGAGAAGCAGATCCGAGAGTTCGAGTTCAAGACCGAGCGGCAGGTGGCGACCCACAACGAGCGGATGAAGCTCAAAATCGCCTTGTGGACGAAGGCCCAGGAGAAGGATGCGGAGAAGCAGCACAAGAAGCAGCAAGGACAAAAGCAGGAGAAGAAAAAGGATCGCAGTCTGCAAAAAAGTTCATCACAAAATTTTATTAGTTTAATTACAAACACTATTTAGTTTCCGTTGATGATGAAGTTTAAAAGAATACGTTATGCTTTGTTTTCAAGCTAATAAAAGTATGTATTCTTGAATTAGTATAGAAATATATTTAATTATAGTAGCTAAGGGATAAAATGGTGGATATTCAACTCTAATAACTCCACAGATGATGATCATCATCTCTATTATTATAAATCCCATCAATTAAAAATCCGTTGACAGCCTCTTTAGTTCTCTCCGACCTTAGCTGCTTATTTATTTATATTTTTTAGCTTACACTTTCTTACAAAGGGAACAAGAAAAAAATTCACAGACTCACAGCTCCCCTACCTTTTGCTGTGACACTTTAGTCTCTAACCTATGGTGGGGAAAAGGCCTCTGAACTTTGCTTTTTCAACGAAGGTACTCGGGGTATTTTATTTTATTTTTCTTGTCGCCGGGCTTGTTCCTTTCTGGGATCATCAATCATGCGACGATAGCGCAGGCGCAAATGCCAAGCCAGAAAACCGTGCTCCGAGATCCCCCAGCTCCCAGCTCCAGCTACAGAGCTGGGAATAACCTGAACACAAGGTTTTGGATAGAAGAAGGGGCCACGAGGCGGGACAGTTGCTGCGAAATGTTTAACAAATATTAACATTAACCTTTTCCATTGATCGCACTTAATTAACAGCTTCGCTGGCTGCTTTTTGACAGTCATTAAGTGATGGTTAGGAGTTGGGTTAAATCTATGTCTAAATATTATGTAAATATTACAAGAGTTGAGCATATAAATATGTCTAAATAATGTGCAAATGTTAAATGTATATTTATTTGTATTTATCTAAAAAGTTTGACCAATTTTTCCGCTTGTTTAATCATTGTTTTGCATTATATTTTGCCCCACTTTTCCTCATTCATAATTTGCAATAATAATTGAACTATTGTCAGAGGCCGAAAAAATTAAGGAAATTTGGGTCAGGGCAGTCGATTGACGTCTGTGTTTTGAAATATACTTGAATATCGGAAAATTCGCATATATACTCGTACGTATTCATATAGTGCTCTTTCTCTTGTGCTGGCCCGCCTGCTCACTCGCTCCATCAACGAATTTGAGCCTTGATGAAGGCAACATCATGAAGCATTTTTCCCATGTAACCAATTAGTACGGAAACCACAAATACATGGCGAGAATTTTACCCAAAAGAATGTTGCAAATATATGGCAATAAATGTTTAGCTTAAATATTAAAATGGAGAGGTTATAAAAATTAGACAGCTTGTTGCTTTTATGTTTCAAAGAAGTAAGGGTTCCAGAAATAATAATAATATATATTATATATAATTTTATTTTGTTAGCCCGATACTTGGGAATTTTAGGGGCACCCTTTGCTGTATGCTTTAAGGAAAGTTTAAGGAAAACAAAAGTAATTAATATATTATATATGTATATCTAATAATAATATGAACCTGTCACCGAATCAGTACATGAGAATTTTAAGTGCACTCATTAAAAAAACTTGCGTATAAATGTAATTACATATTTATTTGCTTATTTATCCCAGTGTAGTACCGCTTATGACTTTGGTTCCAGGAACCGTAGTGGGTGAATGGGTGCCTCCTGAGTGCCTCCTGGGTGGCGGGAAAGCCATTAATTACGCCACACAACAACGGAGGCCCAATGCTAATGATGCTCGACTATGATGAGGCCGATGGAGTGGGCTAATAGGTTGGCTTGGCAACAATCGAAACCCTGCGGAAGACCCTGAAACCCCTGAAGCTCCTAGAGTCCACAACATGAAGAGCATAGTGTTTCTCCTACTGTTCTGTTTTATATATTTTACTATTCAAAAACTCCTTTCTAATCACAGTGTGAAGTTGGACGACTTAATTCTCCTTTACTGACTGCTCCTGGATGGCTGCCAGCCATTTATCCTTTCATTCTAACACGTCTTATTCTACTCGATTGATTCCACTCCTTGATTCAAAGGAGGAGAGCCGGAGTGTATCCTTAATTGGCTGCCAAATGAGTTAGGCAGTGTAATTGACTCAAGTGGACCGCTTCTTTTTAAATCCTCGCAATTTTCTCATCTAATTTTTCCAATTTCCCCATAGCCCTCTTTTATTTCCGCTTTTTATTCTCATTTCTCGACTATTAAATACATATTGCATATTCTGTATCTGTTCAAGTTAAAGTTTCCCCCTTTCTGGCATTCCAATCAATATTTAATATCAAATCCCTTGATTTTTATTGATTTATATGCTCTTTTTGGGGGTCTTGGGGGAAAAAACAAGCAGCTACAAATTGATTTCCATGATTTCTGGGTTGTAAAAGACCTTGAACTTTGCTACAAAGATTTTATTCTAGACTTTGGATATTTAAATATACTCTGACCTTTGTATAAATCTTTCTTGTAATACGAAAATAATAATAACCAATTAAAAGCTGTTGATCGTTCATCAAACGCCTAAGTTTGTATTTATTGTTACCGCTTCTCTTTATTTTTATTTTTGGGTGTTGCTCAAAAAATTTGCATAATTTTAGTTTTGTTGGCTAAACAACAAAATATTTGCCTAATACGACCTTCAAAAATGTAGTTTTTTTACTCGTTTTGGTTTTTGAACTGAACTGAACTCAACCTGCATTTAATTCCCAAGCCACTCAAGCTTAACCCGCCTTAACCTTAACCTCTCTTTGCATATATATTCGTGGCTCTAAGAATGTTTGGTATTTTTCTTGTGGATATTTATGAATGCCTATAGAGACTGATTTATTGGGAAATGTTTTTGCTTCGCCATTGCACTGCCAAGGGGTTTATTTCGTATTATTTTTTAATTGGTTGGAAAAAAGCAGCTGCATGTTGCGGTATATATATTTATCAAAGAATCATTTTTGCTGGGAACTAGTCGCACTTGGGGGATGCGAAATTTATGCAAACAAATTGCAGCGGAAAGCTTCTTAGCTTTCCCCCTTTTTTTTTCCTAGTTTTTTCTCCAGTCGACTGTGTAATCGCTGGTAATGATGCGTGATAAGAACCAATGGAAATAAATAGAGCTCTCGGCACCCACACGTTTCTCAACTGCATTTTCACTAGGATTTTTTCTCCATAATCCATGAACCTGAATTTTTCCGAGTATAACTAACTAGGGATTTGTTCTAATGAAGCTTAAATGAGTGTCAAAGAGTTTCAAGGATTCAGTTTCAAGTTCTCGTGTCGACCTTTGCCTATCCAGTATGTCAGTGAAAACATAAGCGACTTGGGAATAAATGAAAATAGACATGTAGAGAGTGAAAAGGTGGGGAAAAGGGAAGAAAACTACATCGGCAAAGCAATTGAAAAGTCACGGACAAAGTGTTAACTTTCCTTCGACATCTGCCATACCGACAATGTTCGATTCCTTATGCATTATTTATTCCCATTGACGACGACACGAGCCGGGGGCCGTGCACAGCTGTCAAAGCTATCGATTCCAAATAATTCTAAAAATATAGTCAGAGGTTTTATCTAAATTAAACAAAACGAACTCCCACACTCAAAAACCAAACTCCTACAAATTACAGAGTAAAATGCCTTCGAGAGTGAGTGCATAGTTTGTGGCTGGCTTGGACTCTGCTCGTTTGCCATTAATTACTTGCAGCTCTCGCACTTTAATTGACATTTGCGCTCGGCTCGCTGATAGAACTGGCCGCTGCTCTCTATCACTTTTAACGATGATGATGATGCCAATTGACGCAGTCAGTCAGTCAGTCAGTCAGCCAGCCACTCATTCGGTTACCGAGTTACTGATTTACTGATTTCGACAGCCAGTTACTCGGCCCCTCAACGCCTTTGTGACGCCTGTCTTTTGTTTTCCACTTGGGTGGCACTTTTAACTTCCATTGTAATAATACAAAATAAAAACAATACAAGAAAATGAAACAAATGCAAAGTGACAAATAAGCGAGGTTTTTATTGCCAGCAATCCAGACTTTGACAACTGTTGCTCTTGATGCCAGCTGGCCAGGATCAAGGCTCTGGGATTAATTACAATAATATTAATAAAACTGAAACAATGATAAGAAAAACTAGGGTATTTCTTTGGTTAATTAATAAGTTACTCAGTTTAAATTTTATTGGAACTTGTTTTGTGTTCTTACTTTTAAAATACAATTACTTAATGAGACTAAGCTGTTGTGAGAACTGGTTTTTAGGTTGCATCATCTCAATGAATGATGAAGATGATACTGATGATGATGACAAGATCTATTCATGTATTCAGCACAGCCGGTTCTGGTTGCTTTTAAAATCTTGGCTTCCCTTTCCAGCTTTCAATTGTTACAATTTGGTGACTAGTGTCAGCGTCATAAAAACCCACAAAGTAGAAGAAGGTGTCCAACGACTTGTTAAGCACTGAAACGCATAAAAAAAAAGATACAAATCAAAGAGAATCTCTTGATAAGAGAGTTCTTAGATTTTAGGGAAGGTAAACTGATCATATGAACCTTAAAATAATGTTCAGAATGCATAGTTTCCAATATAATTCCTTAAAATAAAAAATAAAATATAATAAATAGTTAAAAAAACCATACACCTCTTTTCTTGACATATAGTTTGCTTTTTCCGTATCACTGCCATTGATTTGGGGACTGATTTATAGCAAAACATTATACTTCAGGGGGCCCTTTGTATTATTTGTCTATCGATTTGTAATTTTGTCAGTGGGCCACATTATTTTTCCTCCACCTCTCAGGGCTCAGGGTTTAACCGTTTGCTTGGTTTTCCCATTTCCCCCCCATTTGCATTTCTATTTCTACTTTTATTTGCCCTTTTCACTTTCATTTGGGGGTCTAAGTTATTAACTTTGGTTCCACCTAAGTTTGCCCTGTCTCTTTGGGTTGCCTGGAGTTGGCTCGTTGTTTGGCTAAAGCATTTCACTTTTTCTATTTTCTTTAATTTGTTGCTGTGCCACGCCCACACGCAACTAGGCGCTTTTACTTTCTACGAAAAAAAACATACATAATTTGTTGCCTTTTGTTGCACTTTTTGTCTCTTGCGAATATATATATATATATTTTGTGCTAATTGTGGTCTTCTTTCTCTCCTTTCTCCATGTCTCTTTTCAGGTGAGTAAGCCTCCATCGTTCTCTCCTCGGTAATCTTTATTCTCTGATCTCGTGGTAAGTGGACTAACGGTCGCCGTGGACCTTCCATTAATCTTCCTTCTCGGAGTTATTCGACAATGACTCATGGGTACATTCAATTCGCGCAGTACCTTTCATCTGGTTGTGTCTAACTGCAGTCCCTGCATGACTCACACACGCGCCGCTGTTGTGAGTACAAGAGCGGTCAAAATTATAGGTTATTATATTGTATTTATTTCAAAATTATATAGTAATTCTGTGCTGAATCGAGATCAAGTTGGTTTGATTTAAAAGAAAAGATAGATAATAAGATAAGATAATAGATACCACAAAGATCTTGTCGCAGATCGTACTTGGGAATTATTGTGCAAGGTTAATGGTAATTGGTTATTATTTTTAAACTATATAGAGATTTTTCCATACTCGAGGTAAAGGTTGGATTTAAAGGAATACAAACGATAAAACCCCAAAAAGAAGATCATACTTGGGAATTATAGTGCAACGTAAATGATAATTGGGCCTGCTGCTGTAGAGATCTTTTAAGTTTTCTATTTATACTAACAAATATAGACCAAAAAAGTTGATGTAAATTTAAAGAATTAAATCTCCTTTGACCCGAATTTTTATTTCTAAAATATACAAGTTTATCCTGAACCTATTTGATCACCCTTGCCTGTGCGCCTGCTCTCAGGCTCTCAGACTTTCTGATTGTTTGGTATTTTTGCGTTTCTGCTGCTTTTGGCCATTTATTGCCGGCCCCGACTAGAACTTGGCAAAGACCAAAAACAAATGTATATATATGTATATATATCCCAGATTCACTCGCTGACTCATCCGCCGCAGATGAGATGGAAATGCAGCTGACATCAGCAGCAAGGCGAGCAGATGAGATGAGTGTTAAAGAGGTGAGCTCTCGCTCTTCCCTCTTACCTCTTTGCATTTTCTAATTAAAACCCATTTTTAAGGTAACCTCACGACCCCGCCTTTGGTTGGGTCACCCACAGCTAAATAAATCAACAAAAAATGCCAGAAAATAAATATAAAGCAAAGCAGCAAAGTTCACAAATTGCCTTTCACTTTTATTGTAGCCAAAAGATATTGCCATTGTTGTTTGAACTCCTCAACCCTATTATGAGAATTGAAAACAAATTCTTATAATTTTATAAGAAGAGCAAATACTTCTAAGCATGCATTATTTCCTGTAATTCATTGAGAATTAATTTTAATGAGTTGTTAAAATATTTTATGATTTCTGCAATATACATGTCTTTGGTTATTCGTTATATATTAGCGTTCATTCATTATTTTTGCATTTGTTATTTGTTTTAATTAATTTGTTTTATTAAATATTTAATTTTAGTGGAGGTTTTGTTAATATGGGAGTTTAAATTTCCCAACTGGCTTGTCTTTAAAGGGCTATTAAAAATAATATTAAAAATGTTGTAAAAGAAATATAATATTTAATAAATATTAATTAGTTTTCTTATGGCTGACATAAAAAAGGAAACCTGACAAAATGAAGCTGCCTTTCTTTTCCGTTTCTTTTATTTTTTATTTTATTATTTTGTTGGTTTAATAATTACTTGCATGGAATCACTGTGGTGCGGTGGTGGTGGAGGTGCGTCATTCGCAATTTCATTGCCGTCAGATGTCGACGGTTTTTTGAACTCGTCGGATGTCATCTTGCGCCTCGTTTTTCGCTCGTCAAACTTAATTGGCAGCCACCCACCGCCGCCGCCCATCTACCCATCCCACCACAGCCTCCTTTTGCCACCTCGTCAGGCGCTGCCTGGCGATAAATGCAAATTAAATATCATTTAATGCTAAAGAGATGAGAAAATACGAAAATACGAGGCAGCAAAAAAAAGAATGCCTTGAACCTTTCAACAGATTTTTTGTTGGCAACTTTTTTTTCATTTTCAAAATCCGGAAGTTTAGCTAAATGTTTTTCATTTGTTGTTGCTTATTTTATGGCTTTTTAAATGGTGCGAGATTTTTGATGATTATCCCAAAGAGAATCTATAAGCGTATATCGGTTTGTTTTTCTTATGCCCTTACAAAGGGTATTCTCACTTTGGATTTGTCTTGATATTTTTTCGTATTTGCTTGTATTTCTTAAAGCTGTTAAGTGACTTTAATTACTTAAACTTTTCTGAGTGCCACAATTAATAAAGGGCATTGTGGGCAAATTAATTAGGATACACAGCGAATTTTACTTAACTGAAGAATGTAAAGATACAGTTTTTAATATCTTAATATTTAATTTGTGTACCTAATTCAATCTTGAATTAATTTAAGCAACATCTATGATTTACTTTGGAAGTATCTCTTTGTCAGTATCTGGTCTTCTAGCTCGACTCTTGACTCTATAAGGAGAAGCCACCATACAGCTGGTGGCTGGCTATATGTTAATTATTTCGCCTGAGAGATCTGCCGCCTTTGTTTTGTCGCATTTGCCATTTCATAAAATTTCATAAATTATTGCACAATTAACCTTGAACGCGCCGCGGAGCTCCGTTTAAAGCTCCAAGGGGGGAGAGCGATATGTTTCCCTTTTTAAGTTTTTCTCTAGTGATCCGCGTCTCACAGTTTATTCCGCAGTCCGAGTTCTGCGATCTTGAGAACGCTCTGCGTTGGTCGCAGTCGTTGGTTTTTATGCGGCCAGACATTACCAGATAACCCATTTGACACTCGGCAGCAGTTTGCGACTCATTTAAAGTGTATTAAGTTCTTTTTGCCATTGCCTTTTGCCTTTTGCTTTTTGCTTTCGGTGCCTCTCTGTTTTTTGTTTCACTTTTCATTTCAGTGTTGTTTTTTCCTTTTTTTCTTCTCATAAATATTGTTTTGTTCTTGGGAACTGAGCAACAGAGGCTGTGTTCTGGTCATGGTCCTCATCTCCTAATGTTCATATACACATATATAATGCCATAACTGCGAACTTCAGGTTTTTTTTGGGGGGGCTTTGAATCATCACAAGGGTATTTGGGTATTCAATGCTGTTTATAATATATGTTTTTAAAAGATCTAAAGCACTCTATATCATTAAGCTAGTTCTAAGGGATAATATTTCAAGGGAAAAGGTTGCCTGTTCTCTTTCAATTGATTATTAAATTAGTAATAAACCATAACCAGTGGTGTGTGTGCCGGCAGAGGCTAAGCAGAGAAATTTAAAATCTGATTTGCGAAGCACATTTGAAGTGTAAGAGGAGCTTGAAGAGTATAAAAAACGATTTTAAAAAGAGTGTTTGGTAAGGGTAAACTTGATATTTATACCTATTACGTATCAGCCTTATGGAGTAAACATTTGTATGCAAATCAGAAGATTCTCCTCCAAATCATGATTATAATTAAAATCAATATTTAAAGCAAGCATTAAGCCGGTTTTGTTAGGTTTTCTAAAATTAGCCAAAAGGAACTGTGCTTAATTAAGTCATAAGTAAATAGTTAAGTTTACAAATTAAATGAATTCTATTTAACTATGGCCAAAGGAATACCTTATTTGTATTTCCACTCACTCAAGATTTCACAATTGCCTACAAGCCGAATTTGTTAGTTCAGGTAATTAGTCCATTTCTGATTTATTTTCCTGGTTTGGCAATTCCCATTTATATCGTTTCGTTTTTTTACCACATATTTTATGCCTGATCTTAATTGGAGCAGGCTAACTTATTGCTCTCTCTCTATGCTTTGGAAAATTTGTGTAATGCTTTGTTTTTTCCTTCGTTTCCCACTTTATTATGATTAATCGACTTTCTTGGCCGGTGCCGCTACCGCCACACCTGAGAACGTCAACAATTTCCAAACTCTTCCAATTTGGCTACTTTTAAGTTTACAAATTTACTTAAAAAGGGACAAAGTCAGTAGAAAGTCTAGCAAATAGCTATTCTTATTA
Organism: Drosophila asahinai; assembly: GCA_008042795.1. Classification (NCBI taxonomy): domain Eukaryota; kingdom Metazoa; phylum Arthropoda; class Insecta; order Diptera; family Drosophilidae; genus Drosophila; species Drosophila asahinai. The sequence goes on along the minus strand of VNJZ01004115.1, from coordinate 41,328 downwards.
CCTGCAATGTAGGTAAGAGGGAAGACCCCATAGTGCATACTTAATCGATGTTAAACCTTCACCCTTAAGGTCCTCGCCAACACTCCCTCTCTAAGCAATCTCCCGAGCAATTTTCAACCCATAAAAGCTGCGCCCAGCATTTGAATTTGCCCCAAAAAGCATAACCAGGTGAATAAAGTGCATTCAAAACAACACAATGGCATTTTAAAGGCTTCAAAATAAAACAAAACACAAAGAAATGTAATATGGAAAGGGCGAAAAAGTGCAATACACGAAATACAAGGCCGTCCATTTAATAGCTTGTAATGGAAAATAATTATTAAAAGTTTTAACACAAATACTGTTGTAATTAAAGACCCAACCCAACGCAACGCAACCCAACCCCCTTAAAAGCAATTTTAATTTGCAAACCCTCTCCACGGGTGGGAGAGCTCTCAACAACTCCAACAGGTGGCGAAAAAAATGTGACTGGTTTCGATTTCGACTTGAACTTGAATGGATGGCTGATTTTATACATATTTTTTTTGTTTTCTGAGAGATCTCTTCAATTATCGGTGTGTTTATATATGGACAAACCTCAAGCTGTAGGTGGACGAAAACACGAAAAAGTAGCTACGTCATCATCATCATCAAAAGTTGAACTGCGCGTGCCGAAGGGCAAACTTGCTATAAAAGTCACGTCCTTGACTTAAATATGTTTCGTAGTTCTCTCTCTCTCTCTCGAGCCACAGGGAAATAAAGAAATGTAAGGTTTAGTATATAAATTAAAGAACTACGGGAGCCAGCAAATAATATATTTACAAATTAACATTTTATAAGAAGTTTCAAAGGGGCAAAAGGGTTTCTAAAGTAAAAACAAGAATGAATGCTTGCGTGATTATTTATTACGAATATGTGGATTAAGCTTGAAGTTAATTTTGGTTTAGTTTATTAAGGGTATTTTCCAGAGGAAAGAATTTGTGTATAATATTTAGAGAACAAGTTGGTCAATCTGTGATTTTTTTCTTAAGTGGTTTTTGCATAATATAATAAAAATATATTATACATATTTAAACTCATAACTTACTAGAAATTTTAAAATATTTATATTTTTTGTTAAAACAGCGAACATTTATTAATGAAAACCCTAAAGGTTAATCCATTTGTAAATGCTGGAAAGGCCCAAGTACACCATATTTTTCATCTTTCTCCCTATCTCTGTATTTTCTCTCTTTTTTCTCTCTCTCTTTCTCTCTGTCTTTCTTTTATTCCCTACCCTTATCTACTTTTTCCCATTGAATTCTCTTATCGCTTTCATCAGCTATCAGCTCCTCTCGACTTTTTGTCACTCATTCGTCTCTCTTCCAAAGGTTCTTGTTTGTTTTTATACCCTGTAATTGTCATAAAGTACAAGGGTATGCTAGACTCTTGTAACAGGAAGAAGAAAAGGGTATTCAATATATACAATTTATTCTAGGGTACTAGGAAAATCGTATTTCTACATATTTTGTCCAAACTTTTTATCTAAAAGTGCTGAGAATTCTAAAAAAAAATATTTGTCGCTTCTATGATGTCATTAAAGCCAAATATATTTATGTAATTTTAAAAGTATGATAAAATAATGAGATTTAATTATATTTATATAAGAAGCTGCAGGTAACTCATAGTCGAGGCATTTCTTTCTTATTCGTTTCCGACTCTTTTGCTGGGCACTGCGAATTTACATATATTTCACTTTTCCGTTCTCACACACTCGTTTTGTTGTGCCATTCGCTTTACCGTTTGCCGGGGGGACTGACCATGTGACTCACATTATTTAATTTCATTGACGAAAAAAGTGTGCCGTCCGTGGAAACGGCAAAGTTTTGCAAAATTCGATGGAAAATATATTTCCTTCATGACTTTCGGGAAGTATTGATGGCATAAACACAGTATCAATGTGATAATTTCGAAACTATTACTTTAAAAAAGTTAAACAATATTATTATAACTATGACAAATATTAAACTTAATATTTTTATTTAAATTTCCTAATAGTTTTGTCTTAGTTTGGCTTTAGAATTCCTTTACTGGGTATGCCATAGTCGAGGCCCTGGACTGTTTATATCGTTCTTTCCTGATAAATTCTCCTCCCACTCCTGTTCCCTCCACAATCACACACACCAACACAGAATTTGCAGAATTTTGCGTTCATTTATTTAGCTGATTCCGATAATTTCGGAAAAGGGGTTCCAAAGTAGAGTTTGTGTGAAGAAAAGGGGCGATTCAGCCATTGACCCTGAGACTTTAGTGCCCTCAGTATGTCAATTACTCACAGTGGGGATTTTGATGAATCATAAATAGGTACATATTTGTGTATATATTTAAAAAAATAATTTATAATAATTTTATATAGAGCAAAGCTCCGGATATTAATAAAAATAAAATAAAGCCCCCATAAAGGCTTAGAAAAATCAAACATTTTGGGATTAAAATTGTTTATATTAATGATCTTGAAATATATTTATTCTTTAAATTCTTTTTAATTCTTTAAATTTTATTGAATATTTTTTATTTATTATTTCCTGATTAGATCACTAATTTAACTACATCACGTCAGGTTTTTTCCTAACCTTAACAAAGATGCCATTAACCTTTTGGGGTTATGAGAATCAAACCTAAACTGATGTCACATTCTTACCTATGACCACATAGCAAGGCCAGTGTGAATTCGCTCGAGCTGTGAAGTACTTTACCTTTTCGCATTTTCCCCCTTCATGTATTTTGAGTGATTGACAAACTGCCTTCCATCCGCTTGACTCATTGTGACTCCCACCGAGCTGGAGAGCCTGAGCTTCCGCTAATCAAATTGCCTTTGACGCAACCACGCCCCACTCGGGCCCTGCCGCCCCCTTAGGCCGCCCTTTTCGGTTTGCCACGAGTGTAACATCAACTAAATTAATGTAAATTGAATGACACGCAGAGGGGCCGCAAAGCAGCCAGCCGCCAGGAGCCAGGAGCGGGAGAAGGAGCTTCTTCTTCGGCGTTTCCCTTTCATCCTGGTGAAGCAATATTCCGCAGGAAGGTAATGAGGAAACAACCAAGATTCGGAATATTTTTATTTTGGACTTTGCATACTTGGCTTTTAATTGGTTATACTTGGGTTAATGTGTATACTTATAATATGTTAGTTTAAGGTCAGAAAAAGGATTAAAATGTTTAGTCAATTATCTTTAATAAATCTTAGTAGAATGTGATAGCTTATTGGTATTATTGATAATTTAAAAAAAAGTTGAAATAATAATAATGAGAATAAGAAGAAATAATAAACATAATTCTAGTCATTGTTTTTTTATAATTTTTTTTATTAAACTCTAAGGTTTTCCCTGGTAAGGCTCCTCTGTATTTGCTCCCTTATCCTCTGGCCAGGCCATACATCGTGTTCTGACTTTGGAATATGCTAATGAGCGTTTAATTTGCCGTTGCTGCCGCCGCTGTCGCCTGGCATAAAACCAAAAACGCTTTAAATTCACTTTAAACTCCCCGTTTCCTTCCCTTAGTAGCTACTAAATTCAAATTTAATTTGAATTTTGTCTTCGGCATCGTCAAAACCCCCGCCTGCTCTTCTGAAATTCCCCCAGAAAATGGCTGTATAATTAAATGGCTGTTATTAATGCCCGAATTTTTGGCCCAAGTCCTGTCTTTGTATTGAGATACAATTTGTGAAATAATTGTAATTAATTAATTTGTAATTACAAAGGGATATATAAATAAGCGTTGGCCTTTGCTCAATTCCTTGGATAAAATATATACAACACACTTCCTGTCCTCGGTTACATATTCTCGACAATTATGCCGAGATCAATCAATGTCGAATTCAATTGCAACTCTCTGAGCCAGACTTTGTTGTTGTTCGGCTTATTTTAAAGCGAGTTAATTGCGACTTTTTATGGCTACACATAAGTTTGTATACATATATATTGTATTGTATATATCTATTTTTATGTGTTTGCAATTTGGTCTATCTGTGCTCGATCTTGTGCCGTGTTTACGGCACTCAATGTCAATGTCGGGGGCGTCGCCTACTTGATTGGCGTACAACAGGAAGCAAGAATAAGGTTTATTCTAAGATATTTGGTTGGTGAAAGAGCTGGGTATTATATGAGGTGTTGATTTATATAGACACTGGTAATACTCTTTGGATAAAGATAGCATATCAGTTTCCCTTTCTCTGTTTGTTTCATTTCAAAATTTCAATATTTATTGCTTTACTTTAAATTAATTTTTTATAGACTCACCGAGAAAAGCTCGTACGAATTGCAATTTGTCAACACTGCATAGTTAAGAAAGACAAAAAACCAGAGGAGAGACCGCGACAAAGTCATTAAGTTTTGGTCAGTGGGTTTTTATTCATTTATTTTGAAGCCACGAACAGTGCGTGCTGAGGCTGTAAGGCAGCTGAAATGTATTTATTTATAAATTAAACATAATAAAAGAGTTTCAATAAATATTAAGCACCAAAAACAATTTCAAATATTAGCTAAAACTTAAAGAAAAATGTATATTATCTTTAAGCAACTTTAAAGCTCAAACCTAAGCTGCCGAAACGCACTGTGTATGCAAAGTATCTACCAAATTGTTTTAACATCTGGACATGACATATGTTGCGCCTCCCCCCTCCCACAATACACAGGAAACAACAACTTTGTCATTCAATTCAGTTCGATTTGCATGTCGCCCGCCCACGTCTTTTTGATTGTTTTGTTTTGTATCTTTTTTTTATTGTCTTTTGTCGACTTGCATTTCTCTGTCTCTAAGCGCCTTAAGAAAGCGACTTTGGGGGGGCGTTGTCACTGTAATTGGCAGCTTGTTAAATTGGAGGATAATTGAGTCTCTCTCTCTCTATCTAGACTTTTTGCGCAAAACTAATTAAAAATATCTGTTCTGCTTGTGTCTTTACAGGTGAGTCGAGAGTCAATGGAAAGTGATCGCTCAAGTGCTGGTAATAAACAGAAAATTAGCTGATATGGTTTATTGAATTAAAAGAAGTTAAAGGTAAACTGGTAACTAGGTTACTTGAAAAAGATTCATTAATACCTGGATGCGCGTGCTGCTTATTAGTATTTTAATAGTAAATGTTGAGAAAAAATACATATAAAAATTTAAAGTAAACAAACAAAGAACGGGGAAAATATGTAGATAAAAACTAAAGCGTTTTTCACTCCATTTTCTACAAGTTAAGCTTTAATGTTTGAAAGTGTCTTAGCCCTTTTTCACTAATTTTTGGTATTCTCTCTGAAAACATTTAAATTTTTGGCGCATTTGAAAACTGATATGTCCCCCGGCATGGCCCTGAACACCGCGTTTTGTGACACACATTAAAGAAGACCTTCTGTCCGCCCGTTTTCCCTTACACACGCATTTCCATTGACGTGGATAAGTTTTAGTTAACTATCCAAAGTCATGGTGTGTGCGAGGAAAATGGGGAAAAAGGTAGGGGAGAGGTAAAGGGAAAGGAAAGGGGTTTCGGGTTTGGCTTGGTTTGTTTTTGTTCGTTTTTATAGAACTGAACACACCCCAAACACAAAAAACAAAACAGAGAAAAAAGAACAACATACACGCGCTTTTGACTCGATTTGCCTTTACAACATTGAGACAACATTGTCATGGTCTATTTGGTTTTGGGGTTTTGTTTTTCCCGCTGTCTTTACACTGGAAATAATATTAGTCTCAGAGTTTTTTTTTTGCACTTTACAGAAAAGAATACAATTTATTTTACCCGTAATTGCTTGTCGCGAAAAACGGCGTGGCGAAAAACCAAGGAAATCAAGGAAAATTCAATTACAAGCCACGCCTAGGAAAGAAAAAAAAACCAAAAAAAAAAAGAATAAGAAGCAGCGACCCACCTAAGCCCGGGCTTAGGAGTTTTGGGCTTGGAACCAAGGCTTCTTCAACTCTCCTGGCCAGGGTCTAATGTGAACAGAAAACGACAGTAATTTTCCCAGCTATATTTACCTCTTTTCCCTGTCCCCCCACCATCTGGGGTGGAAAGCTTAAAAGATTTTCTTTGTGCGAGCTCCTCATTTTTTTTTATTTCGGGTTTGTAATAACTTTCCGTCAGGCCAGAAACCAGGGAGATGCTGTAAGCATATTCTAAAATTACAATGCAACATTTGTTGCTCCCTCGGAGCACACACAGACACAAATCTATATTAAGCATAATTTAAAATTATTTTACACTCAGAAAAAGCCCACCCACTGGGGTCTATTCCACCCTGTTTGCTTTTGCGGTCTGCGTAAATCAAGCCAGTGGAAATTAGTTGGAGCCAAATCGCCGAGAAATTGACTTAAAATGAGGCTAATTAGCCCAAAGGGTTCGTGGGGGAAGTCAAGTCATTAGGGGTTGCTGTTACAGAGATAATAATAATGATACAAATAATACTTAATAATAATACTATCAATAAATTAGGGTATTAGAAAAAAGGGTAACTGTTTACTTAAAAATATCATTGATAATTTGTAAGTTCTAAATATTTTTCGCAATTTATTTAAGGCTAAAATAAATAAAAAAAAAATTGAATTTAAATATTAAAGCTTCTCAACTTCCGTAGCTGGCCTTAATCCCATCCGATTTCCCCAATTGACCCCATTGTACTTTCAGGACCAGGACCATGACCTTGGCTCGCCAGTCCTTTGCTAGTGCCTTTGGGTCTTGTGATCCCAAACTCAAATATTTATCCCATTTACATGCCTAAACAATGTGCTCCTCAATTTCCAACTGACACTGACAGACATCGACTATGGTATCTTCCTGTCGAGACCGAGACCGAGGTGGAGACCCAAAATGCTTGCCAGGCTCAATCTAATTAGTTTTTTTTTTTTTGCTCCTCGTGTGTTTTCTGATTCTATTTTTGGCCCACACAAATTAAGTTTGCTTTGTCTTAAAGCAGAAAGTAACCTTGGCCAAAGTAAGGGAAAATGGATTATGAAGGGAATTTAAAGGAGATATCCATTTGGTTTTCTGGTTCATGGAAATGAGTTCACCTATTTTGCTTAATTAATTATGGCGGCAATTTGCATATTATTACTATTTTCCAGGGAGTAATACGGGTTTCGTGACATTTTTGTGGCTCCACACCCATTTCTTCTCCTCGCAACTGTTTGTATTTCTCCTACGCTCTGATTAATTGTGAATTATGTCATGATTTCGACGAGTTATCTTTTTATGTAAGCGGATAATTTTATTTGGAAAATGCAGCAGCATGCAGGCACAGGCTAATGAAGCTATAGCCATAACCCGACCTGAAATCCGAGGCAAGAGCCAACTTAAAACAGTTTGTCTGCTCATTTAGCGCAGGCCAAGTTTGGCTTTGGCTCGATGAAGTTGGAAAATTATGCTAATTATTTTGGGTGCAGTGTTGGAGTTGGTAACCCTCTCTCGGCAAAGCCGTTTACCAATTCAATTAGCCCCACACTGATTGTCTGTGGTTTATTTTCTTTTCTATCTTTCGTAGAGTGTGGCTAAACCTGAAAAATTTGAAAAGAAAATAAGCAAAGATACTCTGGAATAGGGAATAGAAATAGTGATTTTAATTCGATTTGTACGGCTGAAAAAGATCATATTTCGGATTTAAATAAATATGAAATAATATTGTTAGCATTTACCGATAAATGAAATAAAGAGTAAATAAGTAAATAAATAAGTAAAGAGGAAGACTACGGCCACACTACAACTTTAAGAACGAAAACTAAAATACCTTGAAAGACCACGGTCACACTACAACTTTTAGAACGAAAACTAAAACACATTGAAAGTTAAACAAAGAAGATAAATCGACGAAAAAAAGAATAATCTACTATCTATCAATACATTAATTTCTATAGAAGTGTTGCTTCAATTTGTTGATAAACTTGAAAGTTATTAAACAATAATGTTGATGTTTTTATATTTTCTTTTGCAGTTTGTCATGTTAGCTATCATTTTTCATACCAAGAACCTCATAAACTAAAGCATAATATGACAATATGACTCAGCCTCAACATTTATCTTACATTTAAACACAAATAGCTTTGGATACCGGGCATCTCATAGTCTGTAGCTCTCCTACTTGATTTATTTTGAACGAAAAAACTGCTTTTTATTTTCTACTATTTACAATCGCTTGAAGTCCGCATCTAAGCGCCACAAAGAGATTCGGCTTCAACTCGATCAATGTCAATTGCTCACGCACCGCACCTGCAGCAATCGCTGAGTGATAAAACGATAAAACGATAAACGATTTGCTGCTGCATTGTCAACACGACATGTTTGGTGAAATGGAGTGAGTGCCCAGGTAGCTGGAAGACACCTACCTCCTCCGGAAATCTCGAACATCTCCCATCTCTCGGCGGCGGCGACTTTCAAAGTCAACAGCAACCAGATTGAAATGAGAAAAGTAAACGGTTGCTGCAACTTGTTGTCTCGACTGATGAATGTTAAGTAATTGCATTGAATTGTTGTTGCCGTTGCTCAGCCAGCGCCAGCGCCAGCGGATAATCGGATAAGTTTAAGCAGAAACATCTGCTGCTGCGATCGGAGATACATTTATATATAGATATATGTGAGTACGTGACGAATTCGTAAAGAACTCGGGGCGGGGGACAAAAAACAGATGGCTTAAGACATGTGTGACAGGTTTGTTTTTTTTAGCAAGTTTATACGTTTTTGGGTCTCATTACAAAACATTTAACTTTAACTTTCATATTCTAAATATAAATAGAATGTAATTTACAAAAATTAAGCCAACAAATTGGCTTTAATCTCTGAAATCTCTTAACAATCCACCAATTTATTACACCCTTGGCACTATATCTTAAAGATATTTAAATGCTGACTGTCTCAATCTATTAGTTTCAATTCCCCGAGCTATGCCCAGTGTCTAATTTAGTGCTTCCCAGTGGCGCCACTCGCTTTTGGCATTTATTTCGATGTCTTATTGCCAACCAGAAATTCTTTTTATAAAATCCTAGGCACCCCTCCACCCACTATTACATTTTGTTTTTTTGTAAGAAGATTGCACAACAAAATCTATAATAAATCGTTAACAGAATCTACAAGTTAGCTTGCCTTCTGGGAAGCTCTTGGCTTAGATGGTGACATGAAGTGAAGGTGGATCCAGGCAGTCCCAGGTGCTTTACAGGTGTCTCTCTGCCATCAAAGTTAAGCGACCCACAAATGTGGCAATTTCTTCTTCATTGTGCCTCCTCTATTTTCCATATATTTCTCTTCGTTTTTTATTTATTTTTCTCAGAGCGGCGCCCCCCACACGCAATAATAATATTATTTTTTTGTAGTTTTTTCTCTGTTTGCTTGCGACCAACTCGAGTCGATAGTCTAGCGATATGCAGCGAATTAAGGTCAAGTTTGTCGCCTGTGCGTGCCATCGCCATCATCATTATCATCATAATCGTCGTAGTCGTAGTCGTAGTCGTCGGAGTCATCGTAATCCTCCATCGGTGGCGGTGCGTGTTGCAATCTTTTGACTGCCACCGCCACATGTCGCCAGAGAACGGAGGGGGGAGAAAGGGGGTATCAATCATAAAAATTTCAGGTTTTTTGTTCTTACGGCCAGCAGCTTTCTAGGAAAGTCATCAAACTGTAAGCTGGCGAAAAAAATACTATGGAAAAGCAATTGGCCTTTAGGAGAAAATTCGACAAATAAAGATTAATAATATTTCAGAGTTAAACTTAATAATATATATTCTAATATATTCTTAAAGGAAATGTGGCAAAAGCTTGTTTCTTTAATAACCCAAACCTGACCCAAAAACTAGTTCTCAAAGTATAAATATAAGTCATGAGATCATAAACACTTCCCACAATAATTGATTATACATTAGAATGCCATTACCGGGTATTATTATTATTTTTCTCAATATTTCTTTATTTATTTATTATTATTTCTACACTTTACCCACAAAAGTTCAGCTTCAGTCCAAGTAAATGTGTCACAGTCGTCACTGTAAAACCCATTAATGAGTATTAGCAATACTTTGTATTCATTTACCTTATTTTTCACTCGATTTGTTATTGTTTGTCTAACTCTCCGGTTACCAAAACGAGCTAGCTTCATCATTGCCTTAACCTGTTGGCCAAAATGACAAAATAAACACTCGACATGGGCAAGATAATGAAACCATTAGTTCTTTGGCCAGTTTTTAGTCATTAACAGTGATTATTGTAAGCCAAATGTTTTCTTAATTAAAAAAAAATACAAACATTTGTAATATCAAATGCGAAACTGAATCAGAGTAAGCCCGATGTCAAGCTTACACTCGTGATATTTAATATCAAGACAAGGAGTGAGGTTAACAAAAATCAAGAAAAATGATTTAATACGAGGAGGGAATAGTGCAAGGAAAAGTTCAGGTAAAAAATTAAAGTGCAACGATGGTAGACTGCGTGTCGATCGAACCAAGAAACCGCGTCGAGGAGGAAAATGTTAGCGGGGAAAATATTGCTGGGAATGGAAATGCATTGCCAGGCTGCCTTTTACGATCCGCTTGTTGTCTGTCCCGGCCCTGTGTTATTGTTATGTAATAACAGGGAAGTCACCGCCGCCCTCACGCACTCCAAAAAAAATCACAAAGATAAATACCATAAAAAAGGAAACCAAAGCCACAACCAGAGCTGATCAAACACCCAACTTCCGATGGGTCTCAATTTACATACAAGGGGAAATGTAAACAAAAGTAAGACCACACTAAGCTAACATAGAGAAATATTAAGAAAAGTGGCCATTAATTTGAGGATCAATTATTGCCAGAAAGGACTTCTTTTAATTAAAAAAAAATATTAAAATCAAGCTCCAAGTATGTGCAGAGTTATAATATCCCCTCCCAAGCTAAGGGCATTTGAAAAATCAATCAATGCAAGTGCCAGAGTCTATGGGAAAATTAATTATTCAACGCCTGCCGGCCGAAGGCATCACTTTTGACAGCCATTATCGAGCTGAATACCTAAGCGAAGCAATTTATATTAATGCCACCTCTAGAGCTCTTGTTTAGATGTCAAAAATTGTTTTGTAGTTTACCCAAATACTCTTTAAATGCTTTTTTTTTTTTTTTTCTCATTCAGTATTTGTTTATTGTTGTATTTTATATTATGTTTGCTATGTTTAATGAAGCTCTTAACGCATCCGGCTTGCTTGCACTCAGCTATTTATTCAATAGAACAGCCATTGATGTGGTCCTGGCAGGAAATCTAATTTCCCGACGAAAAGCCTTTTAAATTTCATAATAAAAAGGGGTACACCCTGTTATAAAGGAAAGTCCTGCATGCAGGCGAGTGCTTCTTTTTTCCCTTAAATAATAATTAAAACCAGATTGGATGGTGTAGCAAAGCTCTACACGGTGATAAAATCAATGGGAAGGTATCATTAGGGAATTTAACTAAGCATATGGTATCTTTTTTAAACCAACTCAACTTAAATATATGATTTATGAGGCTGGAAAGAAAGTGACTAAGGTTTTCATGGTTCTCTGTGGCTAAAAACAACTTGAACCAGGATCTTTTTGTTGAATATCTTTTGTTGTCGCAGTGCAAGGGAAATCGCTTGTGGTGATGCCTCCATAGCTCCTGGCTGTTCATTTTTATACGTTCTCTCTTGTTTTTTTTTTTTTTTTTCCGTGTCTGGGGTGTGGGCCACTTGAAGTCGCCATCGCCAGCATTGTTTTCAGCTCAGCGCCCGCTAAAAATAGTCAAAGGCATGTGCCCTCCATCTGTATCTGCATTTTCCTCATCAACTGAACCGGCATCGACAAATAATACAAAAAAAAAAAGAGCGAAGAAAATAGGTATACTCTCAAACTCCGACTATAACATACCCGGTAGTCAAGTCTTTGAGGGAACTTGGATGAAACAGTATACATTTTGGCAATATTTTTTATAAAGTAATGTTATAGGGAAATGTAAAGTATTTAGTTTCCTAGGAATAGTATAATGGTCTTGTAATAATATTTGAAAAATAAAGCCTGCTAATATAACAGATTCTGCAGTGTTGTAATAATAATCTTAATAATACTAATTTAATTTTTTAAAATTTGTTTTCTGTCAGAAGACTGCGCTTTGATTGTAAAAGATCTTAGTCCCTTAGTTCTATAGCCAGAAATATATATTTGAAAAAAAAGGAGGAGAAAATGTAAGATACCAAAAGGGTTGCTTCAGTGCTTAAAGAACTCTCAACTAATAATACCCTTTAAGTGAGTATTAATACTGTCGAAGAGAGAGAGAGAGAGCTGGAGCCTGGATAAAGAGCTGAAGTTTTATTCCCCAGTATTTCTTCGATTTTTTTTAAGTTCCTATACATATTCCCTCCACGGACATAGGCATCCCGGGGCGTCATCGTCAAGTGCACGGCCCTGCGTCAAGTTGCCAAAGCAATTGACTCGAGTTGACTTCGCAAACGGGGGGGAAAATTGAAGGAAAGGCGGGAAAACTTGAATAGACCGAGACGGAGACGGAGACGAAGACCCAAACGAAGCCAAGACCAAGACGAAAACCAAGACAGAGACTGAGAGCAAGACCAAGACCGAGACCTAGACCCACTCAAAGAAAAACCAAGTGACTAGAGACAAAGACTAAATCACATGCTTGGGCCCGGTGTTTAATTGGAATCTGGCACTTTTCACAGGGCATATATACATATATATGTCCAATCAGAGCTCAAATCATAACTAATTCATGTGGGACAATGGATATCTGTACCACTGACTGACTGACTGACTGCCTATTTCCCGTTTTGCGTTTTACATTTCGCATTTTCCATTTTCCACCAACCAGTAACGGTACTGGGATGTGCACAAATGTGGAAAACTAGCTCGCAACTCGATGGCCATTGTTAATGACTATAACTAGAACCGTCTTGGCAGCAGGGAAAAGCAGGAAAAAGCAGGGAAAAGCGGGGAAAAGTAGGAAAAAGTAGGAATAAGCAGGGTAAAGGGCATCAAAGGGCGGCAAAACTTGGCAATTTATTGCCGCAAAACTGAGTGACATTGGTAAGGCCATCTGGGGGGCAATTTGTAATCGAATTTTTATAACCAAATCACCGTTTAATATTAATGAAGGTGTTGGCCAAGTTCGTAGACGATTGGACTGCACTCTTGACCAAAAGTCAAGGCATTCTCTTACGTTATTTTGACCAGCGAGGCGGAAATGCGGAAGGCTACAGGTGCAGTTCACAAATTTTGATAGAAAAATGTGAAAAAATTAAATGAAAAGTTGAAAAGTCATTTTTTGATACTTTTTTTTAAGTGCTTGAAGTTTAATGTGTGACAAATAAAAAGAAATTATCCAAAAATAAATAAATGATTAAGTTAGAACTGAGTGTAGGTGTTTATATTATAATATCTTTAAAAGTTAAAAGTCTTTAATATATTTTTTTTTAAATAATTTCCCAAACCTAATTTGCAAAGTGAAATATTTGTGTTGAGTGACTCAGTAAAGTTTATGCATATATATACTTTTCTTTTGTTATTCTTTCTCAACTTGCCTGAAACTTGGGAGGGCTTTACACTCTCTGAATCGCCTGGTCATTAGCTCTGTATCAGTTTTTCGTCAGTTTTTCATGGAAAACCTTGCACAACCACTCACCACCACCACCCGCCGTCTGTTTTTCCCCCAATTCCGCACATTAACACCTTCGCCCAGCTCTTTGGCAAGTTTTTCAGCATTATTTCGTTCAATTTTATTTTGTGAGAACTTAGAAGCACAAAAACACTTTGCTGCAGCGCCATAAACAGCAACAAATAAAAACAGAATAAAATACTATTCTGACCGCTTTTCACACAGACTCGTAAATATTTTCAATTCGATTTTAATTGGGGATTTTGAGATGTGAGCAGAGCTTAATTCCCAGTAAGTTGGAGCAGGTAATATTTGGGTCGAAGACTTTGCCTGGCGAATATGGCAAAGAAGAAACTTACAGGAGAGGTTAGTTATTTTTAAGTGGATATTTTATACTTTTAATTGCTTCAAAGAGGATTTATGAAGTATATCAAGCTGAGAAACATTTTGAATTATTTTAAAGGAAAACATTTTAGCAACCAATTAAAATTTGTTAACATTTCTCTGATAAACTTTCACGGATAGATAAGTCCCTGTCAAGAAAATTTTGTTTTTTCGAGCATTAATATTAGAGTTAACATTAACAGGGCTCCAGGATGCCCTATCAAATCTTATTCTTACATCTGACTTCAGAAAACCAACTGAAGAAGAAAAATAAACCATTACAGCTGTTTCGAGTTGAGTTTAGCAGTCAAAGCAGCCCTGAGCTTGCACTTAACAGCACAGTTCGATGCTTAACAGCACTCTGTTGTTCTTTTTCGTTTAGATACATTAAAGGCATTTACGACATGTTAAGATGGGGTTGACCTTTTTGCAACTTCAATTAATAACCAAACTTCAGTGGGGTTGCTTTGGTAACCAGACTGAAAACAGAGACAGGTCATTATCAGATACTGATGACGAACATTGACTGCGTTCAGAAACTCTGCAGGCTGCAATCCAAATGCCTGCTGCTTGCCTGCTGCCTCAAAGTGAGTCTTCCTACAAACGAAACTTGCCAACTTGACTGAAGAATTCCTGACTTTGAGCCGCAACTTTGCCTCTAGTGCAGTGCCGAAAGAGATGGGTAGAGTGGGAGGAAATTAATAACAGAGAGAGATGGAGACACAGGTAGAGGTAGAGATAGAGAGAGTGGGTGGCTCAATTTCAGAGACACACACACGAAATTACTTTGCAACTCGTGGCCGAGAGTCGCACGACGAAGCCTTGTGGCCTCATTAGAGGCCCTCCGGCGACCGGGAGAGGAGGCAGGTGGCAGGTGGCAGGTGGGAACTGCCTCGATGGAACATCCGAGCAGGTGACTAGTTTCCAGCTACTTAACCATTCTGGCCTGCATTTCCCGCGCTGTGCTGTGTCTGAAATATTTATGAAGTATCTCGGTGAAAACCGGGGGCGAGAGGCCAAAGGTTAATTACTATTAATTCTTCCTTCCTTATTATATACTTTTAATATTGTAATAGAAGGTGACCCGTGTCGCGAACCTTGATGGTTCGCTGTCACATCAATTAGCTCTACACTCGCAGCTTAGCTTTGGTTTCTATGACTGTTTCGACGGACTCCCCCGTGGGCGTCGCAATGAGTTGGCAAAATAATAATAACAATAATAATAAAGAACACATACCGACCGATATGGATGTGTGGCTGTTTTGTATAATTTGTGCGAGCAGAGATCACAGATTTCTTTGTTGCTCCGAGCCTTCTGCATGGGCATTAATAAGTGGCTCATTAATCACTCGCGGTAATAGGCACACTCAATGCCTTCAAATAGAATGAATAATTGAGAGAATGAGACACGGACTGGGACTGGGACTGGGACTGATGATGGACCATCGAGTGAAAATGGCAAACAAAACATGCCGAAAATATTGCATGGGAGATGCGAGAAGACGATGACTGAGACTGAGACTGAGACTCCCCCGCGGACTCGCAAGGCTCTCAAATGGCTCAAATGGCTCACATGGCGTATGATTAATTTTTCACAATCATTTAACATTATGCAAAAAGTTACGGAGGTGGCTCAGATGCATTTTTTTTTGTTGGTTTCCATTGCGTGGCAGGAGTTTTGCTTTCGGTTTCCGTTAACTGCTCGCCGCGTTGATAATTAATGAGCCATCAGTGCGTGCCGTCGTCGTAACAGGCAACCAGAAAACAAAACTAATAATTATGGCGAAATCCATAGGCAAATCCAAGATAAGATTTCAATAAATTATAGGTTGCACTTCCCAAATGTATACAAATTAAAGCCCTGGATATTATAAAAATATGCTGGGCAAGTCAATCAAATTAAACGATGCCTGTGCCTGGCCTCACCACATCCACATCCCCCCCGGATTGCTCCTTTCAATGTGTGAAAGGTTCTGAAAGGTCCTGTTCCCCCCAAAAAGTTACACAAACTCAATTTTCTAAAGCGAATTGGGTCTTCCTTTTTTTTTTTGCTTGCTCCATGTTTGGCCGTATATATAATGTAATTTTGAAGATGTTTTCACATTTTGCGCCAAAATATTTATGCAATTTCCCCAAAACTTTTTTATATTCCGGGTTTTTCTTTAACTTCTTTTCTACCTCTCCAGCCCCCAAAAGTCTCCTTTTTGTGGCGATTATTAATGGTCGTGAGCATGAGACATCGAGTTTGTCTTGAATGCTGCTGCCGTTGTTTCTGTTTCTCAATCGAAATCTCAATCAGAATTGGAATCAGAATCAGAATTGCCATTTCTAGCTTAAAGCTTGTTTTCTATGTGCACTGGGAAAAAATTATTTGGTATAGAAAACAGTTCAATAAGTAGGGAATACCGTGAAAAAAATAAATATAATTACCATTATGGAATAAGGAATAACCAAGGAATAACGTAATTAAATTAAAGAATACTGTGAACAGATTTATTATGAATCAAATAATAATGAGACCAGATCGAAAATGAATAATGAAATCAAAGAATAATGTGACTATATGAGAGCTTAAATCATAAAACTAAAAAATAATGTGACCAGATCGATTATGAAGCATGAAGACTAATAATATAGTGTGACCAGATCGACTCAGAATCATGAAAGGATCCAATGTTTTAATGTATTGTCTTTGAAATTAATTTGTCTCTAATATTTTATCAATATTAATTTTTACTTACAAAATTTTGCATGAAATTGAAGAATAATATGATAAAATTTATTAAGAAACATAAAACTAAAGAATAATGTGGCCAGATTGATTATGAAATATGAAATTGTGGAATAATGTGACCAAATTCGCTACAGATCATACAAAAGCTTTTTTTTTTAGTTTTTTCTAAGAAGCCTTCCTATGTTTTTTGCAATATTTACCCAAGTCATGTTGCTAGTTCCTTAATTGAAAGCATAGTTGTGTTTCTCCAAGTGCATAGTGGCGTTCTGTTGGCGAAGTAATGGTGGTGGTCGTCCACATGCTGGCAGTGGAGTGGCCGAGTGCTCATGGCGGAGTGTGTAGGAGTTGCTGCTGCTGTTTTTCTGGCCTTCTTGGCGGGAAACCCACACACGAGACCTGGGCCGAATGAATGAGTCTCGGCCAGAACAGTTGTGGCGGCATTCTGGCTTTGATTTCAGCAAGTTCCAGGCCGCAGAAATTGACGACGGGGTAAGGTAATATTGCGACCGCGATGACAAGCAGCCATGATGAGGGCCATGGCCAAATCCTGTTCATTTGCATATTGGAAGTTGAAAATTAACCCGCACCTAGACGGGGATTTTGAATTAGCAATAAATACAATAAATAAATATAGACGAATGACTTCATCTCTGGGTGAAATACTATTATTATCACTTAACTTATATCCCCTTTTTTTAACCTTTGCAGATGAACATAAGCTAAGCTCCGGCTCATGGGAGGACACCTTGGACGAGCCGCAGCACAACCAGAGCCACCACCAGCACCACGCTCAGCACCTCAGTCATCGGCGCCAGCAGGGCTCCTTCCTCGCCCCACCGCAGTCCAGTGTCAGCATCACCACCGCCCAGCTGCACAGCGCCTTTAGTCGAAGGATAGCCGAGCAGCGGGAGAGGGAACAGCGGGATCAGCGGGAGCAAAGGGACCAACAGCGGGGGCAGCCAGATCGGGATCAGACGGGTAACACCGCCGCCGCCCACCCCTATAGCGGCACCACAATTGCCGGCGGAAGCTTCAGCGCCAACGGTGGCCAGGCTGCCGTTGGTGTTGGCGTCGCGGGCAGCCGGAGCAGCTGCAGCAGCAGCAGCGATCGCGACAACAAGTCCCCCTGCCGCGAGCGGGAGCGAGATCTGGACAAGCAGCCGGATCTCCACGAGGAGGAGCTGAATCTCACCGAGGAGGAGCAGACCAGCAGCAGCGTGAGTTCGCTAAGCGCCGGCAACCAACGCAATTCGCAATTGCGTTCCACCTTCAACAAGGCCAAGCAGCATTTGTCCTTTGACAAATGGCGCACGGCCGCCATTGGAAGCACCACAGGTTCCGGTTCCGCATCCGTTTCCGGCCAGTCCCCGGCCACTGAGAGCACCAGCAGCAGCAGCAACATGATCTTGCGCAGGGCCAGCGCCTGCACCGTGGCATCAGGTGGCGGTGGCGGCACCGGCGTGGGACCAGGAGGTGGCTCCCAACGCGAAGATGCCACCACGCCGGGCGAATCGCCGGGCGGCCGCCTGTCCCGTTGGTTCTCCATACGCCGCGGATCCTCACACCAGTACGACGTGGGCGGACGCGATGGTCGCCACTCCACGGCCTCCAGCTTCGATACGCCCGACTCGGGGTCGAGCGGGGGCAAGGGTGGCTCCTTGGGAGGAGGAGGAGAAGCCAGAGGAGGAGCAGGAGGAGGCACCACTGAAGCTGCGCTGGACGCCGCCTCGGCCCAGAAGTTGGCGAGTTTTGGGGCCAGCAAGATGATGCCCGGAGTACCAGAGGTGAGCATAAACTCCTGATCTTTTCACCTCAACACCGTTTGTCCGTTAATTCATTTGTATGTTTGTCCTGTCCCTTTGTGTGTTTGTCCGTTTGTCCGTCTGTTCATTTGTCCGTCTGTTCATTTGTCCGTCTGTTCATTTGTCCGTCTGTTTATTTGTCCGTCTGTTTATTTGTCCGTCTGTTCATTTGTCCATCTGTTTTTGTTCATCTGTTCATTTGTCCGCCTGTTCATTTGTTCGTCTATTTATTTGTCCGTCTGTTCATTTGTCAGTCTGTTCATTTGTCAGTTTGTTCATTTTTCCTTCTGTTCATTTGTTCATCTATTCATTTGTCCCGTTGTCCGTCTGTCTGTTGCTTATACAAATTTAGTACTTAGAGCCTGTAAGAGCTGGAACTTTGTAACATTTTTTATAAATAAATATTATTTATTTAATTTTAGTTTTTATCTACAACTTCAAATATATATTTGATTCATTTATAACCCATTAACTTGTATATTCTTTATGTAAAAAAGTACGAGGATGACGGAGGAACTGCCGATGGAAATCGGCTCATGGATAACATGGACCTAATGCTGACGCCGGGCAGTCGGGCCAATGGAACAGCTCGTACCGCCCAAAATCGTCTAATTGTTCCGATGTTGCCGCCCGCCCCTGCTGGTCTCTCGCAGCAGCAGCTGAAGCGGCGCCACATTGTGGCAGCCATTGTCCACAGTGAGAACTCGTATGTGGCCACCCTGCAGCGACTAGTCAACGTAAGTGGAGGTCTTTTTAATCCAGAGCATGTTTACAAAAAAATATATATCTAATGTGGAACTAGGATTTATAAAACCTTTTTCTTTTGTATATTTTTGATAGATAGTCTGTAAGCTCCCTCAGAGTGCGTCTATTAAGCTAGTGTTGCTGCTCTGCTTGTACTTTGTAGGGAAAGCATGAAAGAAGGAGAGAGAAAGAGATGAGAGAGCGAAGGTTGCTCTCGCATTTAAAGCTAAAGCGAAAATAAGATTGTGTTGCTGCTTTGCTTGTGCATTGCAGGCAAAGCGTGAAAGAGAAAGCGAGCAAGACATAGGATTTTTAATAAAATGGGAGCTCTTCCAGTAAGAAAACCAAGCCTAAAGTCAGCACATAAAATATTTTCATAATTTATAATTATTTTTTAAAACTTGAAGGAATTTATTGCCGCCTTAATTTGGTTTTTGGTTTGCTGAAGTCTGAGAAAGATTAACATATTTGTAATAATATTTTATAGACTTTTTCTGTTACAACTTCATCTCTGAGTCGGGAGACAGACATAGGTTACTGGATGGCAACTTGCCATATAGAGGCAGGCCCACCTTGGAGTCCTTTGGCTCCTCCAATAGATTACTCGATGGCAACTTGCCATCCTGTCGCAGGCCCACCTTGGAGTCCTTTGGCTCCTCCGAATAAGGGACCAATGTGAGCTCGAAGCCCAAACAAAGTTTGGGCACCTTGAACACTTTCTTGTGGAACTGACTCCCTGGTGGTACCTTTGGAACCTGGTTCTCATCTAGTTCTAGCGGTTCCCCTGGTTGTGGGACAAAAACGGAGGTCCCTTTGGGGGATGGCTCTGTTTTCTGGAGCAACTTGTAGGAGTCGTAGGGCTGGTTGGCCGCGGCCGATCTCAGGGTATCGGGGGTAATGAGTACATCGACATCGATGGGCACCAGCATGTACTGCTCGCCGGTTACCTCGTCCGTGAGTGTCTTGCCGAAATATTCCATGTCCTCCTCCTTGATGTGATCCACCTGCTGCAGCACCTCACTCTGAGTCCAACGATCAATGGCTGCGGGTGGAACTACATTGTTTTCCAGGAGAAACTTGCAAACTGCAGGATCTTTATTCTCTTCTGGCAACCGAAATCGGGCCAACTTTGGCGGCTTTATCTCGACAAAGGCCTCGTTCTTGCCATGCTCCACATAGAGCTTGATGTTGGAGAAAGCCTCGGCTAGGATGTGATCCCTTTCCGTCTGGGGGTCGTTCATTTTGAGCAGAGAAAATAAAAAATAAATATATATATTTTGCTCTTTTCTTGTTGAGAATATATTTGAGAAGATATATAATGAGATTTGGGAGTTTGAAAGCTATAGGAATGGCCTCTCTATATATTAAAGTATGCATGTCACATTTAAACCCCATGTTAACCCATTTAACCAACGCATTTAACCTCTGATTAACATTAGATCTCATTTCGAATCATTTAATCTCTTTACATGCCATGCTCTCTTCCCATAAATGCCGACCTGACCGTCGTAAAATATAATTAAAACCAACCAACTAACTTTCTCTTGAACTAACTAACACACACTCACCAACTAAACTCACTCACTAACCCCAAACTCACACACACACGCCCAAAAAACTCCAACCAAGTAATCGAACCCGAACCCATCAGCATCATCATTTCACCCACAACTCCATCAACTAGTCGCAAAAATTAGAAATAAACCAGATATTGTAGGTAATTAATTAATTAAGAAGCCAAAGCCCTGATTTTTTAAGAGGAATTTAAATGATAAATAACAGAAAAACTATAAAGGTTGCACCAGCCAGAGGTTAAATTTGGAATTTAATTTATTTTTGATTTGAAATTTCATTGGCCTACTACCTTTTTACCAATATTTAAGCCAAGAAATATATAAATGATAATTGGTATTTTTTTTAAGATGCAGTATTTATTATTTAATTATTTTTATTTAAGCTAAATACTAAAGAATATATTGGAAAAAATTTCCAAGAAACGAATAAAGTTTATTTAATTTATTTTTGATTCCAAATTTAGTTGGCTTTTTGTTTCTAACTTTATTTTTTTTAAATATTAAAGCCAGACAGTGTACAAATAATAATTGGTAACTTGTTTTGGATGCACTATTTATTATTTAATTATTTTTAAAGCTAAAAACTAAATTATAGATTGGAAAAAATTACCAAGAAACGAATAAAGTTTAATTAATTTATTTTTGATTCTAAATTTAGTTCTAACTACCTTTACTCGAATATTTAAGCCAGAAAGTGTATAAATATTAATTGGAGCCTTGTTTAATATTAACTATTTATTATTTAATTATTTTTTAACCTAAAAAATATTAAAATAAATATGTAAAATGTGTTGGAAAAGTATTTCTGGTTGGTGTAACCTCGAACAAAAAATAACCCAACCTCGTTTATAATCTGTATTACCTTTGACCCCCCGGCAGGATTACAAGAAACCGCTGGAGGAGTGCAGCCCGCCCGTGCTGAATCCGGTGAAGATCGCCACCCTGTTCCATTGCCTGCCGGATATCTTGCACTCGCACAAGCTGTTCCGCATCTCCCTGGCCGAGTGCGTCCGCAACTGGGATCGGGACGAGAAGATCGGCGACTGTTTCGTGGGTGCCTTCGGCAAGCCGCAGCTCCTGGAGATCTACTCCGGATTCATTAACAATTTCTCGGCGGCCATGGAGCTGGCCAAGATGGAGGAGAAGCGCAAGTCGGCGCTGGCCGATTTCTTCAAGGTCAAGCAGATCAGTGCCCACGATCGGTTGTCCTTCTTTGGGTTGATGGTGAAGCCCGTGCAGCGTTTCCCCCAGTTCATCCTGTTCCTGCAGGACCTGCTCAAGTACACGCCGCAGGGCCACCACGATCGCATGTCCCTGCAGCTGGCCCTGTCCCAGCTGGAGCTGCTTGCGGAGCTGCTGAACGAGAGCAAACGGGAGGCGGAGCAGTATCAGGCCTTCAAGGAGATGCTGGGCCACATTTCGGGCACCTTCAACGCTCGCTCCTTGAGCCTGAGCAGCGTCAGTATCAGCGATACAGCGGGAGGACATCCCCGGCCAAGGTACCTGCTCCGCGAGGACAATGTCACCCACATGGAGTTCAACCAGGCGGGCTTCATGGTCAAGTGCAAGCAGCGGCGCCTGCTCCTGCTCAACGACAAGGTGATCTGTGTGTCGGTGGCGCCCAAGCAGTCACACGATTTCGGGGCCACCGAGAAGCTCACCTTCAAGTGGATGTTCCCGGTCAACGATGTGGAGATTGTGGACAACACCACCTCGGCCACGCTCTCGAGGATTCTCACAGCGGGTAAGTACTCCTAAAACACCTCAAAACTTGCTCTTTAACTCCCTTTTCCCCCCAAGGCCTCAACCGCGGCGGCAGCCTGAAGTCCAACGGCAGCAACGGCGCCAACAGCGGCAGTCCCTATGCCAACAGCTCGCTGCCGGGCAGCGGCACAGCCGGAGGAGGAGTAGGAGGACTCCTGGGCGAGTCCCGGTCGCCGGCCGCCCAGGTCACCAGCGGAGCGGACAATCTCTGCAGCGAGATGAGCACGCTGATGTACGACTACGAGGTGATCTCGCGCATCCACGACCTGGTGGGCAGCCTGAAGGGCACCTACAAGGAGCTGAACGCGAACACCACCCGCAATGTGCTCAACCTCATCCAGGGATCGATCCAGCGCAAGGACGAGGAGATGGCCTGGGTGGACTCGTGCTGCTTGACCCTCAATGGCCGCCACAAGTCCGGCAAGGAGGAGTCCTTCACATTCCAAACACAAACGCCGTCGGTCAAGAAGGAGTGGATCACCGAGCTCCGCCTGGCCCAGCTGGCCCTCGACCCGAACAATTCCCCAGCCTGGGAAAGGGGTGGCTCCCACCAGCAGCCCATCATCCAGCACCAGCAGCATCCGCATCCGGGCTCGCCCGATTCCCGCCACACGCACACCCACGAGCAGCAGCAGCTCCAGGAGGCCGTCCAGCAGAAGCAGTCGCGCAAGATGCCGCTCTTTGTCAAGGCAATGCCAGTCTACAAGTCACAGCATCAAACCGAGGTAAGGTTAATCCATATCAAGCTATTCAGGATTGATTTCTATCTTGAATCCCTTCTAGGTGCGCTGTGGATGTTACTACAGCATCGCCAACGACACCAAGCAGAGCGGCAACGCGCGACGCCGGCACAAGCAGCTCAACTACCTGTGGATGTGCAGCAGCGACGGCACCTCCTCGCACATCACCGTCCTCGCGCAGCATCCGCACCAGGCGGGCAATCTGCGCGAGGCCGGCTCCTTTGACCTCTTCGAGACGCAGGTCTCGGCTTTGGAGTTTGTCAAGGGGCTGGATCAGGCAAGGGGCGTGGGCGGAAGAGAGGAGCCGGCCAGCCTGCTGGACGATCTCGTCTGGCTGGGCACGGACAGTCGCAAGCTACTGGTCTATTCCGCCCGGAATCCGGAGCAGGAGGAGCAGCTGGGCAGCTACTCTGTACCAGGAGCCGTCCAGCGCATCCTCTACCACTTTGATGCCGTCTATGTGGCTCTGTCAGGAGCCACCGTCCTAATCTTTCGACGAAGCCTGGATGGAGCTTGGCAGCTGCGCGATCCGCAGACCGTCAGACTGGGCGACTCGGATCTGGCCGTGCCCAGCCTGTTGCCCATCAACATGTGCATCTACGCCTCCTGCGGCAACCGGGTGTATGTGATGAACGCCCTGAACGGGGAGATCCAGCGGAGCTTCGAGGTCCAGCACGGGGCCAGCCAGCAGGTGAATCTGATGGCCCACTCGGGCATCGGGCTGTGGATCTCGCTGAAGAACTCGACCATGCTCTGCCTGTACCACACGGAGACGTTCAAGCATCTGCAGGACATCAACATTGCCTCCAGTGTCCTGCGGCACGACGGCAAGAAGGAGCAGCCGCTGAACAACAGCGCCGTCTATGTCACCGCCCTGATGGCCTGCAAGGGGCTCCTGTGGGTGGGCACCAACGTGGGCATTGCGGTGACCATACCCCTGCCCCGCCTCGAGGGAGTGCCCATCATCAGCGGCGGCATCAACATGTCCTGCCACGCGCACTTTGGCCCCATCACCTTCCTCCTCCCGCTGATTCCCAAGGTCTATCCGGCGTACAAGCCGCCATCGGTGGCCGTGGCCCCGCCGGTGCCGAGTATGGGTGAGGATCTGCAGCTGCCCGCCATCGATGCGGATCCCAAGCTGGATCAGCTGGAGCTGGACGAGAGTGCGGTGGTGGTGCTGCGTCGTGATTTGGTCAAGGAGGAGCAGGCAACTCCAAGCACAGAGGGAGGAGCAGGAGGAGCTGGCCCAGCCTCGGCCTCGCCGCGCAGCTCCAAGCTGGACAAGCAGCACTCGCTGGACCAGAGCTTCACGGCCAAGATCCGAGCCTCGTTGGCCAACTCGCCGGCCTTCCATCGCAAGCGTTTCCGCGACGATCCCAACCGCATGTCCAAGACCCTACCCCGCGGCCTGGGCGCCACTGGGGCAGCAGCCATCGCAGCCGCTGCAGCTGCCGCCGCTGGAGGATCTGGAGGATCGGCAGGAGGAGGAGCAGGAGGCAACAGTTTGCAGCACAGCGAGCACGGGATCTGCGATGTCTACGGGCTGTACGGGAAGCTGATCTTCGTCAAGGAGGACTACGATGCGGAGGAGGGCAACCAGGGCAATCTCATGGACATGATGTACGAGGGCATGCGGCGATCGGATCCCGAACTGGCGGCCATTCCCGGCAAGGTCTGTACGCTGGACCGGCGCCTAAGGATGAAGGCTTCGCGACCGAGATCGTTAGATCTATCCAACTGGTCCGTGGACTCCAAGTCCTCCAGCCTGTACACTTCGTCGGGCAGCGAGGAGAGCATGGGCATCAAGCACTTTGGCGGGCGATCGGTGTCCCGGAACAGCAGCAGTGCCAGCCACAAGACCTCCGGCACGGGCAGTGACCTGGGCAATATATCCGAGAATGGCCTAATGACCACGGCGGACATACACCATCACCAACTGCAGCAGCAGCAGCAGCAGCAGCAGCAGGCGCAGCAGCAGCAGGCGCAGCAGCTCCAGCTGATTGGCACGCCCAAGGGCAGCACTCCGGAGGAGGGAAGACTCGGGCTGGACAAGCCCGCCGCGGCGGCAGTGGCCACGCTGAAGCGCAAGCAGAAGCAGAACTCCAAGCAGCAGCAGCAGCAGAGCGCGGACGGCCCCAGGACCGTGATCACCCTGATGGGTGGCCGGGGCTACTGGCGCCAGATGTGGTACAACACCTCGGTGCCGGGTGGCTCGCCCAGCCACAAGAACTCTCTAGGAGGCGGCGGCGGTGGCAGTGGTAGTGGTGCCCCCCGGGAGGCCATGCAGGCGGGCAGCTGCTGCTCCTCCTCCACGCTGACGGCCAACTCCAACGATGCCCACATCGTGGTCTGGGAGAAGAAGTTATAATCGCAGGAGCTGGTGTGCTGCTGCACCCTTCAGCAGCATCCGCACCAGCACCATCCGCCGCTCCAGGACCTGTGGCGCTGCCAGCAGCAGCAGCAGACGCAGCAGCAGCAGCAGGGCCAGCGCCGTGGTCGCGGACGGGTGCGGTTCCGTGGATCCTTCATCCAGCGCGATCGCAGTGCCGGCAACGAGGGGGCGACGGGCTCCGGGCGGGCGAGTCCCGGCGGCATGCTGAGCGCCAGCCTGAAGCGGCTGACCAAGCTGAAGCGCGGCGGCAGCCTGAAGGAGTTCTAGATTTTGTGTACATTATTATCGCTGATTTATTTAGTTGCTAGTACTTAGAGCTTAGACTTGCTAAGGCACAAACCACACATTGATTACTTACTCTGAATACGGTTTCTGTTGGCTACTCGAAGGCATGTCAGTCCTGTGGGGGATTTCAATTCGAATATATCTAAATCCCTTTTATTTTTTATTTAATATTATTTCCTGAAAAACTCTTTATACTTTTCCGTATTTAAAGTAAGGAATTCCCCAACAGGATTGTATATGTACACTCATAATAATTTTTGCACTATCTTTAAGAAAATTGCCATAAAAATTTATTGTTTTCTAAAAACAAGGATTTTTTCTCAAAACAAGAACATTTTCCTTGTTTTTAGAAAAATTGTTCTTGTATTAAGAAAAAATACATTTTCATGGTGATTTTATTGAAGATAAGGCATAAATTATTATGAGTGTACAAGCAAATATATATCATATATATCTTATATATATCGCAGCTTATTTTCTAAAGCTCCCGAAAGAATCTTTTTATTTTTTTCTCTCTCAAAAACCTCTCAATATTCGACTAACAAAAGTCAAAGCCTAGAGCCATAGGGGAATATACATATAAATATATAGTGAGTTTTTTTTTTTTTTTTTTTTTGTATGTAGCCTATAACTGAATATCCAAATATACAAATGTTTTTTTCCTAGTTGCTTAAGGAATATGTTACATAGGTTATAACAAAACAAAAGAGGAGGATTATAGGGATCTAGAGAGCACACACAAACTCAACACACACTTGAGAGCGGCAAAGCCAACAAGCTAAACGAAAAACAAAATTAAAACCAACACAAAAACATTGTTAAATATAAAATATATTACAAATTACAAAATTACAAAAATACAAAAAAGGAGAAAGAGAGAAGAGAACAGAGTTAATTCAGAGTCTCTCTCTGAGCTCTCTAAAGCAGCTGGCAGCACCTTCCTTATATTATCTATTATCTGTATGTATTATAATGAATCTAGAATTAAATATATATATTATCTCATTTATCGATCAACTTGTACTGCTCTTCGGTCTGTGTATTTGTAAAAGTTTACAAACAAACATGCAAAGAACAAAAAGGATAAAAAGTATAGAAAGTATGAACGGAAATGGTTTTTTCGAGGCACTGGGAATATATACAGAGAAATAATAATAATATCTTATATACACGAACCATACTTATATATACGATTTACAGCTAAAAAAAGGAAATTATACATGTGCTTGTGGATATTTAGATAACATATTTTTTTGTGTACGAGACATCTTTTCGATATATTCTCTCTCGTCGAAGTCGAAGTCGAGCATAATGCAATTATGTAACTTTTGATATCATTGTGCATATATACACACACACACATATGCGTTAGCGCACTCACACACATACACATACTATATATATATATATATATGAAAAGTAATATATTTACCTATATATCTACACACACGTGCGCATACATATTTACGAGTTCCCCGGGGAACCTTTGTACATGGCTCACCTTTGGTGATGAACCATCTATCTCAACATTAGTTGCTGCTTGTTGTCAACGTCAACGTTTAGCAACCAAAAATAGTAAAAAAAAAAACACATAAAAAACAAACAAACAAAAAAAACAACAACAGGATAATTGATGTATTCAAGAACAAAGAAAATGTATTAAAAAAATATACAAACATTTATGTGAAGGTTGTTTTTCTTGGGGTTGATATTTTAAAGAACGGGGTTCAAACAGGGGTTTTGATGGATGATAAATAATCTTTTTATAGAGTTTTAAATATCTGTTGCTGCTAAAAATATATAACTATATAAAAGCCATAATTATATAATATATTTACTCAGGAAAGATGATTAAATACTTACGAAATTGATCCTGATATGAAGTAAGTTCAATTCCACCGATCAATGGCTGTGGAATCTGCTATTTAGGGCTTTAGAGCACATCCTCGAAGTCCTGGGAACATTATCTGAACATTTCAATACCATTAATTAAGTTATTCAAAAATTATTGATACAATAGAAGGACTTTAATCAAAAATAAAGATGAAACCTTTTGTCTCCCTCGCTCGCACTGTCTCGCATGCAAATGGTTGAGCGTCCAACTAGCCCTTGAGCCAGGAGTCGTGGGTTCGAGTCCCGACTTTAGCGATGCAAATTGAGGCATTTTTGTTGGCTTTCTTAAACACTTTTTAAATATTTTTTATTATATATATTTTTTCTTATTTAAGTATATAAAGTTTCGGATTCCGAGCCTTTAAATGATAAGCAATTAAAGTTGCTTAATGTAAAGCATTATGATCTCTAAAGTTAAGGTTTTAGAGCTACTTTTCTGAACCCTTTTCTATACCATCTAAGCCACCTTGCTGCATAGCTCCAATTTCAATAGTTAAAGTCCCACGAACCGCAGTTATTCCCTCAAACCTGTGGTGGCATTAATTTTGCGTAAGCGTCACCCAGAAAGGGAGAGAAGAAAGAGTCTGGGGCGTAGCCAATTGATATTATCAGTAATGAATAATAATGCCTAATAACGCAGCAGCGGCCGCTGATAATCACGATGTCGGCGGAAGGTGACGGCCCATTACATAAACGAAAGCACATTGCACCGCCACCGCCACCGCCATCGGCCGCCGCCGACAGCTTATTAGTGTTAATTGTTGGCGACACTTTTATTTCCATTTTTCATTTTCATTTCTATTTCCATTTCATGTTTGGTTATTTTTCTCTTTTTTTTTTTTTCTTTTTCCAACGCTCGTTTTTCAATCGTCGAACTTGGCAAGTGTCTCGTCCCCTTAACGCTTAACGAGATTGCGTTTTCAGTTCGATTCAGTTTTGAGTTCAGTCTGGGCCAGACATTATATAATAGGATGGATGGATGGCATGGCCCTAAAGCGATTTGGACCGGTAACCAAAATAGCAACCAAGAAAGCATGAAGAAAATATTTTATAGCTTTTAAAGTTCCGAAAATATTTCGAAAATAAAGTCTCGAAAGAGTAGATACTTCCCAACTCTTAATAGAACTTAAAATCTAAATATTATTACATGTTTCTTAGAGTTACCCCTTTAACCAATTTATTTTTAGATTCTTTACAATTATATTTAATTAAAGTTAGTTCCCGTTCTAGCCCCTCAAAGCCCACTTCTAAACCAGGCACCATATATTGAAAGAAAATCCTGAAATGGCGAGAAACGGCACTCCTCTGCCGGCTGGGAGCAGATGCACCAATTGCAGCGATATATCAGCCAAGTTTATGGGAGAGCCTGCTACCAAGTTAGTGGGAACAGGCAATGGCAATAGCAAATAGCAAATAGCAAACAGCTACAGCAGCGGTCATTGCTGTAATGCCAGCGGTTCCCAGTGTGTCCCAGAGTTCAGAGTTTGTCGCAGGCCATGACCTTACCCAAGTGCTTTGCGTAACAACAACGGTCACAGCGGCACATCTCGAGGGGGTGACGAGTGTGGAGTTTTGTTGTTTTTGGCTTTCCCAGCCAGTCACGATCGCCGCAATTTTCTTGTCACTGTCAACCCCAAAAAGAAAAAACTAAAGGCTTTGGTTGAAGAAGAAAAAAAAACTAGCAGCACACGCAACAAAACAGCAACTGCTGCAGACAACAACAGCAGCAGCAGCGGCGGCAGTAACATCAGTTCAAGACACATATAACATAAACAAAGCGTCGGTCATAGGAAAAACGAAAAGCATAACAACAACACACAAACAGAAGCACTAACAGTAACAGCCGTAACAACAACAATAGCAGCAGAGAAAAGCGCAGCAGCAGCACCAGCAGCAGCAGAGCAGCAGCAATAGTCGCAACAGCAGCAACTGGTAACTGGCGATTTACCACGCTGATAAGAAGAAATAAATTGTTGGCCGAAAGCGGCAGTGAATTTTGTATACTCTTAGCCAAGTGATGCTAAAAAAGCATGCTTCGGCTAGCTTCGTGCACCATTCATGCTTTGTGCATCAACAGACAGACGGACATGGCTAGATCGATACGGCTGGTGATGCTGATCAATGCCTACTCCTAAATTTTCAGGACAAGTTACCGGGTAGCTTAAGGGGTAAGTATAGCAAATGTGCAGGTTTCTAGAGCTAGTTTTAATGCGTTTCAACCTAGAGAAGATCAGATGGTGGTTTAAAACCACCATTTCCAATGATATATTTATTGACTTTTACTGTTATTTCGTTTAAGCACAAATTTTAGTGGCAAGCCGGTTATTTCAAAAATCGTACCCTACATGGATTTTTAGCGCTCTAATTTTACAAGTCTGGCATCGCTGGAACATTCCCAAAATGCTGATTTCTATGTTACCTATCTCTGGTCACACTATCCATCCACTATATAAGCTCAAGCGTCTGAGAACAAAATCGACAGAGTTCATCCCGCTTTCAAGCGGTGAACATCTCTCCCCAAATATTTTGTTTGGTGTCCTTATTTTTATTATTACTTTGGTTTTTAATTTAATAACATCTAATTTAGGCATGGATATGTGTGTTGTCTTGGCATGATGTTGTGCATCGTGTTTCAAGCCTACATCAATATTGCCTGGGTTAATTATTGTGCTGTAACCAGATACGATGCCCCTTATTTTTATTTTATTTTGGTTTTTAATTTAATAAAATTTTATTTAAGCATGGATATTCCCCCAGCGCGTTTAGAGGAATCGGAGTTGTTTCGGCGTGATGCTGTGCATCGTGGCCCTGGCCGAGATCAATATTGCCTGGGTTAATTATTGTGCTGTAACCAGATACGATGCCCTGCTTTAGGTTTCCTTATTTTTATTATTTTTTGTTTTTGTTTCTTGTACCTTAAGATGGATGTCGCCAAAGGAAGCGGCTCCCCACGATCGTTGAAGGCTTACCTAAATTTAGCTGATCCCTTATTTATTTTTGAATTTATTTATATATTCATTTATTTTCTTCTTGTCAATGAACTACTGTTCCTAAAAGAGGGGGCATTTTTGCAGTGGATTTGTATCGTGAAAGTGGCTATGGGAAGAGGCTTCCCACAATCCTTAAAGGCTTATTTATTATTTATTTATTTTCTGCTTGTCAATGAACTACTGTTCCTAAAAGAGGAGATACTTTTTCAGTGGATTTGTATCTCGAAAGATCTCCTACCCCCCACAAGGCTTATATATTTCTGATCAGCATTTATGTTGGTATATTACAATTATATCATTTATTTCGCTTGAGTTTGGCTTTGAGTTGGTTTCAATAAATACAATAAATACGTATTAATTAACAGGCAACAACGTTTAGCTGTAAGATATAGTCGTCCGATTTCAGCCGTTCCGACATATATACTAACTGCAATAGAAAGAAGAATATCTGCAAAGTTTCATTACGATAGCTCAAAAACTGAGAGACTAGTTTGCGTAGCAACGGACAAACAGACGGACAGACGGACATGGGTAGATCGACTCGGTTGGTGATGCTGATCAAGATTATATATACACCCAAAAAAAATCATCATAGAACCTATACAATTGTTATATGAATTCTATACTCTTCAGTATGAAAAATTTCTTAATAAGATGCTTATCAATTTAATACTACGAAAGTATAAATTTTATACTCATCTGCACCAATATTTCATAATAATCACTAACGCGACAAACAGAAAAGAACCAAATTCCAGCTAACGCGATATGTTATCGAATTTTCAATGTAGGTTCGTATAAAAATAATACTCAAAAATACACAATTGAATCTATAGAGTATAAAAACTAAACTTTGGAGTATACATTTGATAGTTTGAAATATAAAATTTATACTAAACTCGTTATACTGCTTGAGTATACTTTTAAGACAACGCGTAGAAAGGTTAAACTCTTGTTGTTTTTTTGTTTGGGTGTACTTTATGGGGAGATGCTTCCTTCACTGCGTTGCAAACTTCTGGACTAAATTATAATAATAATAGCTATGGGTTCTGTGATGAGACTACCTTATATAATTGTATCATGATCGAGAGACAGGCACCTACTTGATAAATTAGCGATTTTACCCCCTGTTTTGTACGCCACCTGTGTGAATAGCAAAAGGCTCAAGTGGTACCCGGGTGCTTTGCTTGGTCACCTCTGACTTAGCCAAAAATGTTCACATTCACTGACTAGCGATGATACCCTACCTCGGGTAGCCCACAAATGGTTTGCTCGCAAAAACGAGCGACAACTAACGAGGCTGCTGCTGCTGTTGTTGCTTTTGCTGTTGCTGTTGCTGTTGCAGTGTTTACTGCCGCTGCCACTGCTGCTGTTGCTGCTTCTGCCTCTGCCTCTGCCTCTGCTGGCGTCTTTGGCAAGCAGTTTTCATTTCTTTTTAAGCTAACGCTCGGCGCGTTCAGCGTTTTAATATTTAATTGTCGTCGATCGCGAGCGGTTGTCATTGCTCCAGAGCCGCTGGAACTGCGGTTGCTACTCCGTTACCATTAAACGTAAACGTTAAACATAAAACGTTAAGCGCTGAACGTTAAACGTCGAACGTCGAACGTCGATCGCCGAACCCGAGTCGTAAAGTGCGGAATATAATATCTTTTTGTTTGGTGATCTTCTTGAGTTTTGTTTGAGACTTCCTTGGCGCAAGGATACATATATTATCATATATATTATGATGCCCAGGCTCTGTGTGTCCTGTCTGGCCTTCGTTGTCCTGGTCGTGTGGCCCGTGGGCATATCATCGCGAAGCTATAGCAATGGCCTGATCTTCTACGAGCTCAGCTCGCACACGCCCTACCTGCCGCCCACTGTGAGCGTGTCCCGGGGCCGGAATCTGGCCAGTGTCAAGTACTCGGAGAAGGGTTCCATCTGGTCGACCTTCGGGCAGCCCTGCGAGTGCAGTGGACCCATGTGCTCATGCTGCGCCGGCCTCAAGGTGGATCAGTATAACTTTGATCAGAAAGGTGAGTTGGAATCTGGGGAGAACCTTTTTCAGGGAGTTTCTTTTAAGTTTAACCTTAAATATGGATCCCTTGTGGGAAAAGCAAGTTTATATAGTTCCCTGCTCTAGGCTAGCTTCGTATTATCCCCAATAAAACCTCCTAAGTATCCCTAATCACATATGCTTGCCTCTACTTACCCCATTTAGCCTTTTGGGCCATAATTCATGACTTTATTAACGTTATTGGGCCAAGTCTCTGTGCTGCACAAATTGAGACCGCCTGGGATCACCTTAGTGGGTCCAAGTCGTGGCTCCTGCGGGCCTTTCGGTCTCCCACTAGTCTTGGCAAGCAAATCTCGGCGGCGCATGCCAGAGACAACAATGAGAGCGGCTTTTATTTTCGCTTCGTGACATGCCTGCATTTGCCAATTAAAATGCCACAAATTGTTGGCGCTTCCAGCGGCGATGCCCCGATCCGCCCCTGAATTTACCGCCACCCGCTGCCACTTTCATTCATTGGCTGGCATTCAAATCGTTGTATTGTTTCCCTTTCTTTCTGGCGCTTTTTATTTTTAGATTTAAACATTTTTTAACATTTTTACTTGTAAACTTCGTTGCAGTCTGCGCCAATGTGAGCTTCGTGCCCCAGCTGGAGGAGGCCCGTCTGGAGGTCTTTCTAAACGGCAGACCCTCCTCGAAGTACGGGATCTCGGTGCGGAATCCCTCGCCCTTCTGCATCCCCGTAATGATGGGCGTGCCCATGGCCATGTGCGTCCAGATGACCGATGTGGCGGTGGTCGGGAATAATCTGAACATGTGCATGGACTTTGTGGTGCGCATGGCCACCACGGATCTCTTTGAGATGCACTTCCAGTGCATGCGCATGGGCGCCGGAGGTCTGCAGTATGTGGACAAGAATGGAAAGCCAGTGCTGCCACAGGCAGGACAGCAGGACAGCGATGATCCGGAGGAGTACGAGTACGCAGAGCTGGAGGATCAGCCGGAGTATGGCGCCTCCTCCCAAGAGGAGGAGGATTACCTGCCACAGCCCGAGGAGAAGCCAGCAATAATCGAGGAGCCAGTGGGTTATCAGCCCCCACAGAGTCCCGCCCAGATCATTGATCAGTTAAAGGAGAATGTATTATCTCTGGATAAGCAACCTGTGCAGAATCAGGAGGATCAGCAAAACGATCAGCCAATTGGTTACCAACCTCTGGTTATTGAACCGCCCAAGGATACTGTGGCAGAGGAGCAGCCAGCGGAAGATCATCGACCCCAGGAAGAGGAGGATCCCGAGCCGCTGCCGATCGAAAGTGAAATGCTGATGGCCGGCGACCAAAGCGAAGATCCAGCTACCGAATACGACGAGGCCACAGAAGAAGCTACAGAAGAAGGCAAAGAGACGGAGCTGCAGACGGAGACGCCAGCGGAGAAAGAGGTGGAGACAGGGACAGAGGCGGAGGCGGAGGCGGAGTCAGAGGCGGAGGCAGAGGCACCTGACAATGACCACGACAATGACAACGATAACGACAATGGCTATGGCAGCGAGAGTGGCCCGCGGCCCCAAGTAATTGAAACAATTACCAATTCAATGAAAGCCACTGAGGCTCCCGCAACAACAACAACAACAACAAAAGCACAAACACCAGCGATAACCACAACAACAACAACACAAACGATAACGACACCAACAACGACAACTAAAATACCGATACCAAACATTGCTGGTATCGATTACACAAACAATGGTGAGAAGACGGCCACCGAAGAGGAGGAGGAAGAGGAGGACGATAAGGTGAAGAAGTCAAGCGAAGCAGAAGAAAAAGAAAAAGAAGAAGAAGAAGAGGGAGATGAGGGCGAAGAGCCAGAGCAGGAGGATGAGGATGGGGAGGCCACGACGCTGGCCGTTGAAATGGAAAACGATAGCGACAATGAGATAAATGTGGATGATGATAATGATGACTATGATGGCCAGCACCAGGTGAAGGAACCCCCAAACCAAATGCAACAGGATGACATCGAAGAAGAGGAGGAGGAGGAAGGCGAACAGGAGGACGAAGAAGAGGAGGAAGTGGCAGCATACGGAGGCGAAGAGGCAGCCGAAGAAACGGAGGCAGAGACAGAGGCAGAGGCAGAGGCAGCGACTGCGGCAGCAAAGTCGTCACAGCGCCGACGTCGGCGGCGCAACCGTGGCGCCCTCGCGCGGCGACTGGGGAAACTCCACTAACCGCTCCTTAACTTAATTAACCGTAATTCCTAATTGTTAATGAATTGTTAATGCTAAACGTTGTTGCCTGTTAATTAATACGTATTTATTGTATTTATTGAAACCAACTCAAAGCCAAACTCAAGCGAAATAAACGATATAATTGTAATATACCAATATAAATGCTGATCAGAAATATAAAAGCCTTAGGGGGGGTAGGAGATAATAAAAATAAAGAAACCTAAAGCAGGGCATCATATCGGAGTACAACACCTTAATTAACCAGGGCCATGATGCACAACATCACTCAACGACCACACAAAAATATCCGCTTCCTATCTGTCGACTATATTCTCAGACGCCTGAAGTTTCAGAGGGATAGTGTGACCATGGTCATGGTGACCATGTGTGACCATGGTATCTTCAGAGAACGGTAACATAGAAGTCGTCATTTTGAAACTTGCACATTTGCTATACTTACCTCTATAGTTACCTGGTAACTAGTCCTGAAAGGAGTAGGCAAATTTCAACAACTAATGATTTCTTTAAAATAAAAATATAAGTAATACTCTTGAAGACAAATTTATAATTATTTTATATTTATTTTCTGCATTATTGTTCCAGAAAGTTTATAATGAGACCAAGTGCGTTCGCTATACACCGCAAACTGGGGATTATCTTACGTATTTATATTTGCTTTGATGAATAATTTTTGTAAAATAATTGTACATTTCAAATTGGTAAATCTGAGTTCTGAATTATTTATTGGCTTAGAATTCTGCTCGGACTCAGAAAATTTCCCCATAATGTAAGGCAAAAATCGACAAAAACCCACAAAGACCGGCCATCTAATTGAAATGCAGCTGGTCACTCGCTTTCTGCTCGAAATTGCTTGTTTTTGTTTTATTTATTTCTTGTTTTCCCACTTGACTTTTGGTTTTTGGCCACATTTCTGCAACACCCCGGTCGGCGGCTTGTTGCGCTATTGCCAAAAACGAAACGGCAAGTGCGGAAGAGGCAAAACATTTAATTGTCCATCTCACTTTTTCAAGCCACTTTCTTTCCGCAAAAAGGCCAAGAAAAAAGGGGGAAAAAAATCCAATTGCTGCGACACCCACATACAAATCAAGAGTAATCGCCGAAGACCCACGGAACATGGCATTAAATTCACAGCGCGATTATGCAAAGTTAAACCGAAAACAACGAAGGCAAGAAACAAAAAAAAAATAACAAAAAAAACAAAAGGCAGATGATGTGAAAAATAAAAGCAATTAAAAAGTTTAAATAAAAATGTAATAATTGTCGCCACCGAAAAAAGAAGCAAAACAACGCGAACAAAAACCATAATTAAATAATTTTTGGCAGCCGCAGCTAGCTAGTGTTGTATAATACGGCCCGATAATTAGGGTAGGTCTTAATTGCACCTTTCCTTTCTTCACTTTGCCCCCTACATTTTAACATTTTAGCAATTGCAACATTTTGGGGCCAACGCTCAGGTAAATGCTGTGAAAATCCAACACTTTTGTTTGCGAGTGCCAGCGTGGGAGAAAATCACATGGTCAGGTTGCATTGACCACAGGTATGCGGTATATAACTGAAAATAAAATTCAAATTATTCCCCATTAAAAACATATGGTAAAGCATGCTCTGCTAAATTTGTGATTTATTATTCAAGTTTATAAGGCAGTCATGTAAGCAGCTCCGACGAATATTAATTGAGTCCTTTTAGTGTGATAATTGTGAGAAGCAAACATCGGAGATTGCGGGGGTTTTTTTCCTGTAAACTGAAACCAAAAATATAAATATTGATCACTGCTATAAGTTGGCTTGAACTCACATCTTCATCGAAGCTCCTAGTGTCTAGTGGTGATGTTGATTGGCATCGCAAGCATCCTTGTGGGGGGGATATACCCTGGTATCCTTAGGCAAGGGTCTACCATCTGGAAGCTCGCTTGCGCTTTTTCGCCTTGGGCTTCAACTCCATCTCGTTGTTCAAGTCGAGCAAGGCCAGGCGCTGGTAGAAGAGGTTCTTGAGCTCCTGACCCGCCACGTGGACCACAGAGCCCGGCTTGTTGAACATCAAGCAGTTCTCGAACACCAGCTTAAAGTCATCGATGGCCTCCTCCGCCTCGCAGTAGTAGTTGTTGGCCAGGCGCTTCTTGATCGTCCCGAGGTCCATGGGATACTTGACCAGGTTGTGGTAGTTTGGGACTCCCAGGGCATTTGCGTCCACGGGTTTTTGGAAGTGGACAGCCCAGTTCCGTCGCCAGATGACATTCAGGATGATCCGGAGCCCGTCCAGTACGTTCGTCTGGCGCCCCGGACGACCCGGTGGCGCAACGACTGCCGGCTGTACAATTCCGTTCACGGGCTGCAGCATTGGCTCCCTGCGAGGCACACTCACCACAAAGTTTTTCGGGGGATTCATTTTCTTGGATAAAAGCAAATGAACAGAAAATCACACAAAATAATTTACCATTTTTTTTTTGTATTCTTACTTTTTTCTTTTTTTTTTTTCTTTATGGAGATCCGTTCAGCTTGTAGTCCCGAAGTAAACTGAACTTTCTGCTTTATTCAGACTCAAAGGTACTAGTATTTGACGTGACATTAAAGTCTATGGGGTTCTGATCGAATAAATTGCATTGGGGACTTGGTCAAAGGTATCTTTGTTTCATACAAATAATTTGGAAATTTGTGTGGGCTTAAAAAGAAAAATCTAAATTGTCTGCGTGCTGGCAAAAATTAAATTAAATTAAATTAAGAACCTCTCTTGTTCGCTACTGAGTGAATCTTATAAGCTGTTGTTGCTGTTTTGCTTGTACATTGCAGGCAAAGCATGGGAAAGGAAGCGACCATGAGATCTTTCCGAAAAACAATTCCTCTTAAAAAAGCAAACTTACTCTCGTAGTTAACGGAAGGATCGAAATTAAGTGTTTTTGTTCGCCTTTCTTAAATTATTATTACTTCGCAAAGATCTAAATTTAATAATAAATAAAAGAGACAAAAATATGTTTACTCTCATCAAGCAGGCCCTAGTTCTTCACTCGAAATTCGAAAATTTTTTGATTTTCGTTCCGATTTTCGATTACCGATTACCGATTACTGTTCATTGCCAAATTTCGAGCTTAAAAAATTGCCAATATCGCGAGTTAGCCGAAATTCCCCTGTGAAAGTGAATCGCGAAGCCAGGGACCAGTTGCGAGAGGATCGGAAGAAGCGAAGAGCCCCAAGGAACCAGGCCCATGTCGTGGACGAGTGGCCTGAACAAGACGACGCTGCTGCCGCAGCTGAAGCCCTGGCAGCGCTTCGACTGGCGCTCCTGCATCCAGTCGCAGATCTACCGGGACTGGGGCTCTTACTACACCCGCCGCCTGCTGAACCAGACGGCGCTGGGGGCGCTCGGGAGATCAGTGGCGGTGTGCAAGGAGCCGGAGCCGCAGCCCAGTTCCCTCTCCTGCCTGGCGCCACGCCCTTCGGCCTCCGCGCGGGTGAGGAGCTGCCAGGACAGGGCCAGTGCCGTCTGTGCCGGCGACTACAAGACCCTGTTCAAGCGGGGCCGTTGCCAGAGGTCGCTGGCCCGCCCGGATCTGGCCTTCTCGGACGCCCAGCGGGCCGAGAAGGCCGTGGCCCTCTTCCAGCACGACCAGCCGCAGAGCATCCGGGCGGCGGAGATTGTGGCGGAGAAGTGCGACGCCCTCTACGACATGAACGCCTTCGAGGCGGCGCTCCTCGAGCTCCACAATGCCGAGCGGCAGTTCGGCGGGGAGCACCAGCAGCGGCGCTTTCAGCTGATCAAGCAGAAGGTGGGGTGACATCCTAATCCAGAATTGGCCTTAATCTAATCTGGCAGTGATCCCTGCAGACCCTGGCCGTCTTCGAGGACACCGTGGGCGAGTCCCTGGCTCCCTTCCTGCAGCAGAGCCGCAGGGGCGTAGAGGAGGCCGTCCGGCATCGCCAGGCACTGGCCGCCCGCGTGCCGCGTCCGCTCTGGAAGGAGCTGCGCGAGCGGCAGGAGTGCGACGTGCTGAGCGTCCTCGAGCGGCAGGTGGTCTCGCCCATGCCGCTGGAGCGGGCCAGGAGGCGGGAGAACGAGAACCACTACGACCACACCTACATGGAGCACAGCGCCGTCGACGTGGCCTTGCTGCGGCAGCTGCGCCATGACCAGGACCTGCTCGATCCCCACAGGCTGCGGACGACGCCAAACCTGAGGCAGCTGGGCGCCGAGAGGTACGGGATCGTTCGCCGTTTTATGGTGAGTTCCGGGCAGGGTTAGTGCCTCCAAGAATCCGGAATAATCCCCTTATTCCCCAGAAAATGCTGCACGCCCGCAATCCGCTCTACAACCGCCAGCACCTGCGGCGACTGGGAGAGCAGGAGCGGGAGCGGAGACGGGAGATGCACCTGTTCCATGTGGAGTACCAGACCCGGCGGGACTGCCTGCGAATGCTCCGCGAGGTGCGGGCCCGGAGGCGGGAGGGGGACGTGGAGCAGCTGTCCGACTACGTGGAGCACATCATGTCTAGCCACATCGAGCAGAAGACGCGGCGCACGCTGCCCTGGAAGTGGGAGTTCCTCAACGACGTCTACAACGTCCTGGCCCTGGCCCATCTGGACCGCTGCGCCGTGCCCAGCAACGTGGACTTCCTGGAGCCCCGGAATCGCCCGCTGCTGTACCTGCTCCGGCCGGAGAGGGAGCGGGACATGGCCGTCACGCTCGGAGGGCCGAACATCTACCTGGAGATCGATCGCAACGAGAAGCGCTACAACCGGATCAAGTGAGTCCGAGTTCTGTTAGGATTGTGCTCTGTGATTCTTAAAATGTCCTGACCCCCCTTCACAGCCAGAAGCTGGAGCACCTGGAGGACCGGCTGCGGCACTCCCGCTTCCCGATCGAGCGGGCCTACCTGCTCTTCGAGATCGCGCGCTGCCACTTCAAGGAGGCGCGGTTCTACAAGTGCCTGGTGACATCCCGCAGGGCCTTCAACGGTGGGCCCCGCCTGAGATCCTGAGATCCCGCTGCATCCACTAAACCTCTATCCCCCAGAGGCCCGCAGCTGCAACAGCTTGGTCTGGCGCTTCAATAGCATCTTCCTTGTGAGCCAGGTCCACGCCGTGCTCAACCGCTTCGAGAGGCTCAAGGAGTCCCTCTCAAAGGCCAGTCAGCTGGCCGTGGAGCTGAGGGCCCCGCACCTGGTGGCCTACATAGCCATCTGCACCAATGTCAACGACTACGATCTGGCCATTCGCAGGCTGCGCCAGTCGGACGTACACGTGCGCAGGTCCCGCAGAAGCCCCATGGGCGGACTTGCTTCGAGGGCGTCCTCGGTGTCGGCAACCACCCTCAGTGGCGAGAGCACATAGGGCTTACCACGGAGTTCCCTCGTTTCCGGTTGCCCCAGGCCCTTGATCCGACCTCTCCGAGATGAAATGGATGGATCGAAGGCCCAGGGCAGTTGGAAATAATCAATTGTAATAATTAATCATTTTATTAATAAAAATATCAAACCAAATGAAAACCATTTTAAATTTCCTAAAAAAGCGAAACCATTTGTAGCTTTTACTGGAACTGCTGGAGCTGTACAACTATCGGCGATATTATCGATTAAATTAAATTCAAACAGAAACTAAACAAAAAAATTAAGAAAATAATGAAGGTTGTACTGGAGGACGTTTCAATATTGTTATGGGGAGCCTCTTCCTGTGGCGACATCCATCTTAAAGTCCGAAAAAAAAAATAAATAAAAAAATGAAACCTAAAGCAGGGCATCATATCTGGGTACAACACGATAATTAACCCAGGGAACATTGATCTCGGCCAGGGCCACGATGCACAGCATCACGCCGAAACCACACACAATCTTCAGCTTCCTCCAAATGCTGGGGGAATATCCATGACTAAATTAAATGTTATTAAATTAGAAACCAAAATAATAATAAAAATAAGGAAACAACACCTTAATTAAGACACGACACATTGACCTTGCAAAGGGCCATGATGCACGGC
Organism: Drosophila asahinai; assembly: GCA_008042795.1. Lineage (NCBI taxonomy): Eukaryota > Metazoa > Arthropoda > Insecta > Diptera > Drosophilidae > Drosophila > Drosophila asahinai. Next base: position 259 of record VNJZ01004115.1, on the reverse strand, counting down.
ATCACTCAACAACCACACAACCAAATTAAAAGTTATTAAATTAAAAACCAAAATAATAATAAAGACAAGGAAACCAAATAAAACAATTGAGGTGCGGAATGAACTCTGCCGATCCTTTCTGGGTACAACACATTAATTAACCCAGGCAATATTGATGTAGGACTTGAACACGATGCACAACATCATGCAAAGACAACACACATATCCATGCCTAAATTAGATGTTATTAAATTAAAAACCAAAGTAATAATAAAAATAA